>VUQI01047030.1:0-13232 GCA_015106735.1 Paratilapia polleni | reverse complement strand
AGGGGTGATTAAGAAAAAAAAAAAAAAAAATCATTGTTGTTACAGGCAAAGAGGAATGAGGACAGGGACAGTTGTGTGCTTGGTTTTATTTTGGTGAGGCATTGACTCAGGGTGCAAATGTGTGTGAGAGATCTGTAACGATTGTTTCTGTGAATTGATTTGCCGGAGGTATTTTTTTTTTTTTAGCTAACATTGTATTTTTTCAGTCTGTTTTTGTACCATGCTCCCTCTGAAAGAACAGCAGGAGTACAGTTCACAGAAACAGGATAAAGGAAACTTTTCCTTTCGACGTCACTCTAACCTTGTGATGAGGTCTTGTGATTTCTCTTGTGATTTGAGGTGTTATTAGATTCAGGTGGCATAACTGCTAATAATTAAAGTGTTAAAGTGATGGTAGATATAAGTTAAAAACACACTGTAAGCTGGTGTTATGCCTTGACCAGAAGTTAAAATAAACTCTTAGTTGCAAGTTTCTTCAAGGTTTCCTCTAAATGCTAGATCTATTAAATCAACCTATTTACATTTCTTTTGTCCAGTCATGAGAAACATGGTAAAGTGAGGAGTCACTGTTTTTATTAAGTTAACATAATCATCTTAGGTTTTCTGCACATCCCTGAGAGCTGTCCATAATGAGCTTAGCATATTCATGACTGCGGGCAGATTAAATTTTTAGAGATGGCCCTCAGTATTCAGAGGAGACCTAATCAGATGAGGAATATATCAAGGTGTTAAGGCAGGATTTCATGGAAACACACACACAAATGAATACTCCAGCATTTACCTTTTAGTCCATTTCTGCAGCCATCCACTAAACTGACCTATTTTATACAATGTAAACTGGTGACGTAACACTTTCATATGAGGGTAATTAGGATTCCCAGGCATGACTCACTGCTCTTAGTCACTAAAAATCAGAGTCCGATGTTCTGTCTCTATTTCCAAAACCATCATTCATAATATGAATGAATGACTTCATTGGTCATTAAATCTTCTTCTGCTTGTTAAAGCATTTTCAAAGAAAGTAACAGAGACTTTTCTCTATGTTGACCATAGAAGCAAAATACGATGTGTTTAATGGAAAAAACTCCTTTCAAAAGCACTCAGATGTTCCATTAGACAGACCAAGTATTTGAATGCTCTACAAATACACTGCACTATTAAACTGCCTTTTTGAGCTACAATAGAAGGAGTGTGAATTAGCTGCAACAGTCATTGTGTAGTATTAGCATTGTTTTGGGGTGGCAGAAAGTTTAAACAATGCGTTGCATAATTTTTCAATTTGCAAGATGAACTTCTGGCATTAAAATAAAAGTCTTAATTTGGAGCCTGTGTTTGTGCTATGCACTGTGAATTACAGCATAAACTCATCTAAAATCTCATTAACTTCTTGTGGCATTTTCATCTACTGAGACAAGCCAAGACCTTATAGTTGTAAATAAAGCTTGTTTCCAAGCAATTATTACTATTGTCATTGTATTTATGTTTTGTTTTTCTCCACCCTTGTTTCTCTCAAGCCTCAAAATAGCCAGATCAATACACAAGGTCTGGCTGAAACTGAGAATTAACCCATGGAAAGGAGTTGAGTTTTCCCCATTTAGAAAGTGTCTAGGAATTTCCAGTGATGTAAGCATAGCAAGAGTTTATAGAGTTATATTCAAACAAATAGTTCATGTTCGGAGATGTTTAGTCAGTGGCCCTGTATAAGAGTTGGATTCAATGTGTAGCTGATTATAGGACAGCTGCTGCCTGCCTACCATGTTCTCATATATTTTAGTCTTATGTAAAGTGTACATGTTTTAATAATGTACTATAGGTCTTGAATTTGACCAAAGTACCAGCTGGATGAAGTCCACCTAGTATTAAAGCACATTTCTCTGCAGAGAGAAACTTCAAAGGTCAAAATAGCGACTGGGCTGCATTTGACTTAGAAATACTCATCTTCACTGCAGTCAGTGTCCATTCTCATGTAACCCTTCTGGTTGCTATGGTTACTGACCATACCTCAGCTCCTCTTCCTCCTCCTCAGGTCTCGCTTCCCGTGAGAGTCATTGGGTTTGCAGGGGGAGCCCGTGGGTGAGGCCTCTGTTTTGCATACAGGGGCCTGTTACCTAGACACAGAGGAGGCGATTTGAGTGCATCCTGGACTAAATGTCTCAACACCATGTTGTGTCATGTAGCCGTTTCTAATCACTGCAGCTGCATGAGAAGGAGTACCAGTTAGAAAACATAATGGGGAGGCTCCAAGTCTTGAGTCATTACTTCCTGGAGGGTAGTCACAGAGAGAGAGAAAACAAGAAGACTGGAGTTGACAAGAGCAGCCTGTTTCAGTGTTCAATTACCTAAGTAATCACTACATTTTAAAAACCCACAAGTGTTGACTGTGACCGGCTCAGGCAGGGACAGTGTGGTCCTGACAAATCTGTGAAGGGATTTGCATCAAAAGATCTGGACTCATAACAAGCTGATTACTACAAATATCTCTCCCGAGCTGATTTGCTTAATTTAGAAGTGACACATCTGTGAGTGCATGTGTGTCTAAGCCCATTTAAAAAACAGATTTCCTAATATACGCAGACTGCAGGTGTGCATGTGTGAGACCAAAAGCAGTATAAGGGTCCTGCTTATCCTCTCAACTGGATTGTGTTAATCTACTAATCGAGAACCATTTACATAACTGCTTTAGTGCAACTGCAGTTAAGCAATTACTGCCCTCATTTCCTTCTTTTCCCACAGTGTGGTATCTACTCTTATTCCCACATTTGAACTTTAATCTCACTCCCCCCCCGAGTCCTGATGCCTTTAAAGTTCGTTAATTGCCTGCTCTCCTTCCTTTTTTTACTAAGTGCCCTTCTTCTGAACACGTCTGAACTTTAATGTTTTCCTTTCCTTGTCTGTTAGCCATCTGATCACATCTTTTCAGCATGTTACCAAAAAGATACACATCTGAGCATCATTGCAAATCTTATAGTTTGGTCTCAATCAACATGTTATTTTCACAGAATGAAACCTGCAAAATGTATATTACATTCAGTTCATATAATTAGTGGCATGCTATCACAATTTTTATCTATTGTCTTACATTATAAATAGCTCTAACTTGTCTGTACTCTATGTGTGGATCTTAATCTGTGGAGTCTGGATTATCTGATTACACATACTTGTTGGACCCTAAAGTAAACCTGATTGCTTAATTGTTAGGCATAAGCACCTTACACTTGTATTTCTTAAATGTTACTTAAATTCCACAAATGTTTGTATATTTTCACAGTCAGTGTGACTTTGAAATTTCTTATCATTGGATCTTTCTCTTATTGCAGCATCATTCTTTATTACATTTTTCAGTGATTCATAATAAATACAGGATGCAGAATTATATCTTAGCTATATGAGGAAATTTTAAAAAAAGGGAAGGACAATACATGTAATCAGAGTAAATTAATTTTAAATAAATATTAAATAAAGTTAATAGTATTAAAAAAAACAATCCACATTTTTAAAAACTATACATTTAGTTATTACATTAAGTTTAATACATCTAGTTGTATACTGCCATCTGCTGGTACAAAATCAATATTGCGTTGTTACAAACAGAAAGAAATGTATCGAAAAATGATTCATAAAACAAATACGACACTTTAAGAATTCTCAAGCTCCAAAATGGTAACTTATTTTTAGACGTAGCCCATTAAAATTTGCGTTTTATTTCTTTTATTTATTTATTTTTCTGTACTCATGCTCTTTCTACAGTTGATTGCTCTTGACTTTGAAAAACTATTAGGACTTCCTGCCACTGCAGCCAATCAAATCATAACCAGTAAAACGAGCTTTCAGTGCCCTCCAATCACATCGCGCAGAATGTAAAAGTGGGTGTGGACGTGGAGTAGAGCAGCTGACAGAGTTTCCGGTGCATTGTGTGTGTGTTTGGAGTTTGACCACATAAACCAAAGGACAGGCGGATTTCATGGAGCGGAGAGGGAACTTGGGACTTGGGACTCTGAATAGTGAACAAATTGAGTTATTCCCAGCAGCTGTTTAATTTGGAGGGTTTCGCTAAATTGGTGTTGTCGTGGTAAAGGTAAGCCGATAACAGAAATGGCATGTTAAATGTCAGTGTTTGTTAGCGTTAGCTACTGAAGCACCGGTTATTTCAGCTAACGCTACCTGCCACATCCAACTGCTGCTGCCTTTTTAATATCAGGAGCATAAAGTTTGTAGCGCTATATATACATTGTAGTGTATTTTTGGAAAACTTTTATTACGAGTGCTAAATTTAGTTTGTAAGTCCCCTTTACCGGTTAAGTTATTGTCAGTGGAGCCCAGTCCTGCTTATCCCTAAACTGCATCAGGGCGCTTCATTTCCAGTCATTGCACTTTAAGTGTGTCACCTTCTCAATATAGCTGTCCAGGGCTCACTTAATAATGTCTAAAATAGATTGTAGACCACGTGAGGGGATTGTTATCACACATCTGAACAAAATTAAATGAAAACTCAGAAAATGAGCTGTCTAGCAGCAGAGGGAAATGATGCATGTTTTCGTTTCATTTATTTATTTTAAAACCTGGTTTCTTGGTGCAACATGGTTGAGATCTGTTGGCTTTCTTTTCAAATGACCAAATGACTCATTATGCACCAATTAGCCACAACATTAACAAAATGTATTGTCTCGTTATATTTTGCTGGGAGATCTTGGGTTTTGGTATTCATATGTCATGCACCACCCCTCGTAAACATTGTGGCCGATAAATCACACCCCATGGTAATCCCAGATGTCAGCAGCCTTCCCCAGCAGGACAATGTCCCCTCCACACTGCAAAAAAGAAAAGAAAAGAAAAAGAAAACCCAACTCCAGAACAGGTTAAGGAACACGACGAGCCCAAAGCATTGACCTGCCCTCCCAACTCCACAGATCCCAAACCGAGCAACCTCCTGGTATACACAGATTGCCCACTCCACAACCCACAGGGTCTCAAATGATCTGTTGCCAACACCCCACTGTCAGAAAACACAGGGCAGTCCCATAGGATCTATACAATATTTGTCAGGTGGTTTTATTGTTGTTGCTGATTGGTGTAAAATAGTAATAACTATTTGTGATATGCTTCACTAGTGTAACGTGATTTATTTCTTTATTTACCTTCAGTTATGTTCCCAGCAGAAAAAAATGTAATTGTATTGGTTTTACAGTTTGATTGATACTAAGGCCATTATCAATTCTGCTTATAGGTACAGTGTCTTTTAGGAAAAACAGGCTGTGTGTGACTTGGGGTTTCAAAAGCTTTAGTGCCACATAAAGCGCTGTCAGAAAATCATGTCAATACTGATAAGAGGAGCTGACATGCTTGAATGCATATGACTACAACAGTTTGGACAGTTCTTGTCTCTCTTGTTAACTACACACACTAAAAACTAAACTTTAGTTTTGGAGAAAACTCAGAAACCTCAGTTATTGGCGTATGTAATGATGAGGGAACATGAGCTTTCAAAACACCTGTTGCTCTGCAACAGGTGCAGTCTCCTCTTGATAGCTGCTTCTCCTTGAAGCATACGGTGCATGCACTGCTGTTATTTACACACTACAACATTACTAGTATTACCACAGTAAAATGTTATCATTATTATGTTCACATTCTCTCAGAAATCACTGGGATTGTGATTGCACCTTGAAGCATTCCTAATTGATTTTTTTTTTTTTTTTGGTGTGTTTTCAGCCATGGATCCTTCACTAACTGGCAGCTCATCTGCTTCCAAACTGGACCCCTCAGCTCCCACCACCCTGAGGCCCGGTCCTTCCTCTCTCAGTTCATCTGTTACCTCAACTACAATGCATTCAAACTGGCCTAAGCCTAAACTTACAATGCCAACACCTCCAACCACGCCCTCGTTTTCTCCCTCCACTGCCTCCCCTCAGACTTCTCCAAGTCTTCATTCCCGCTCTTCCTCCCTTTCCACACCGACGGCCTCGCCTCTCCGACAGCCAATCAGGAGCCTCTCTCAGGGGGGCAGATCTCAGCTCAACGCAGCGTCTTCAGGGAATCCCCTAACTGGATCATCAGCTGCTGGAGCTGCTGCCACAGTTCCGCAGACTCCTCACACACCTGAGCCAGGTGAGAATCAAACCCTGACCTTTGACCTTGACTTTGCACTACTTCAGCAATCAGTGCGGCCAACACTCCCAGGTTACTGTGTGTGTACTGCAGTATTTCCATGACCACAGACATTTACCTCAACATGTAAAGCAGCCTCTCCTTTTTTGCTGACCTGAGGAGAAAAGCCAGTCTCACCCTTATGTTTTCCACAGACTCTTTAAACTAAACAAATACAGCATGTAAAATTCACATGGTAGGACTTCTTCTAGCTGGTGGGAATAACACATTTTAATCTGTTTAATCCCTTTACAATGATTTCAAGATATGTAAATATGTAGTATTACTGGTATAGTTTAAAATTTATCATTCATTTAATTAGGACACCAGTTTCCCATTACAACTAAACTTAACTAAATACTTTCCAGTTTACCCAGCTGTCTAAAATAGATAATATATTTAAGTGTCATAAAGTACTGAATGTACTAAAAGTAAAATTGGGAGATAGATTGCATCATTGTGTAAGAGTGTGTCAGGAGAGTGAGCAGCTGCTGTTTGCTGTGCTAAACAAACAGTTATTTTAGGGCTCAGGCAGATGGTTAAAGTATGAGCAGTGTGCCAGGAGCATTGATGTAAGTTACTGGATCCCTTCACATTTTCTTTTGCTTCTTGAGACACGTGGGCACAGACTGACCGCACCTTCACTCACCAGTATCACTTACAACCCACATGATCATTGTGAATCTTGTAAAAGTGTTTCCACATTTTTCGCCACTGCCATCTTTTTCCTGCCATTTGTTTTAAACAGAACAAACATGACACATTTCCAGTATGAACTCCTGTTCCTTTGGAGAACTGGGATTTAAGAGTAGCAGAAGTCATCAGCTGAAGGAAGATGATAATTAAACCAAGAGGGCTCAGTGGTATTATCTGGTCTTATCAAGGCCAGAGCTCTTTGCTGGAAGGATCTGACTCATGCTCATGCTCTGGGATCAGTCATGTCACAGACTGCCACACTGAACTGGTTTCATGTTTCTGTTTCTGTTTGTCAGGAACATGTGCAGCGTATTTTAAAACCAATGTAGATTAAAAGCGAGTGGGTACTCCTTCACAAAACCTGAAGAAAACATGTTGCATAGTCAGGATTGATGCTCATTTTTAAAATGGAATAGACCTTCTTATTCTCATTTCCAGCTCCGTATTTTTATCCTTGAACTCTAGATGTTAGATTGGCTTTGGATGGTTCACAGATCAAAATCATCCATCTTCATCTTATACTGAGCCTTGGTGCAGCCCCTTAGTTCATCCACTGTCTGAAACAAGCTGTTGTATCTTCTCTTCTATAAGGCCGTCCTTCCTTTAAACTATCTATCTTCTGATTGGCTGCTGCTCGCAAACAGAAGATTTGAGCAGCAACTGTGGTGGTGAAATGACTCACCTGTGACTTTTTAGGGCACTGCAGGGATGACATTTTTTGTAGGCCAGACTGGAATTTACCATCCCTTTGGTTCTCTTGACAAATGGGACGTCTCCTTAGTGGGGAAATAAAAGTTAATGGCAATTCATTGCAAGCTTCAAAGAGCCATAAAATCTACTGTATGGTTTTTGTAAACTATTTTCTGTTTCAGAGGAGCCAGAGGAGGAAGTCAGTTTCGAGGATTTGGAGGAGAGAGCAAAGTCAGGTGATGCCAAAGCACAGACTAAGGTCAGTGCCAATGAACATACTGCAAACAGTGTTGACTTTAGTTGCCATATGGTGATGACGGAGCATATAAGATACGTAATGATAATTTTTAATTTAGAGTGACATACTGATAGGAAGGACAGGTCACTAAGTCACAGTAATGCTTGTGTTGCAAATCGAAGACTCTGTGTATGTCTGTCCAGATGGGCCGCTACTTCCTGGCACTGGCAGAAGAGAGTGATGAAGAATTGAACAATTGCACGGCGGTCACTTGGCTGGTCCAGGCTGCTAAACAGGGCCGCAAGGATGCAGTCAGACTGCTACAGCAGTGTTTAGCTGCCAGGAAAGGTACCACTGTTACTCTTAGTCTGCAGCTTTTAGTGAAATGGAATTGGTGTGATGCTAGAAACTGGAGTATGATTAAGATGATTTTCATCTGCACATTTGTCTTCTTTTGTTCTTCAGGCATCACTTTGGAGAACTTTGAGGAGGTGAAGAAGTTGTGTACAGAGAGTCGTTTTGAGAGAGGAGTTAGGAAGGCGGCTCTGCTCATGTACTGGAAGTTGAACCCCGAGAGAAAGAAGTCAGTGTCTGTTTCTGAGATGCTAGAGAATGTTGAACATGTTCACACAGAGCCAGGTACAAAAGGAGTAACGCTGTATTTCAAACTTTAATACACTCAGATGATTTACATATTGAGAGCATTTTTAATTATCTCATACCTTCTGTCCTCCATCTACAGACCAACCAATATCCCCTGGTCCACTAAACAGCTCTGCTAAGAAACAGAGGAGAGTCCTGGAGACTATGGTCACCAGCGAGGGTATGTGTGGCCTGAAATGTGGCTTCTAATGGGATTGGACATGTACAATATGTAATTTCCCAAAGAGCTACCAGAGTAAAATAAATGTAACGTGTTATCTGTTCTTCTTTGCAGCCAGTTCCCATGTGGGTCTTGATGACTTTGTTGAGATGACTAAGAAGTATGCCCAGGGTATTGCACCGTCGCCAGTCATGGCTGCTGCAGGAGGGGGTGATGATGACGACGACGATGATGATGTAGTAGTGAAGAATCCAGAGGACTTGCCCCTGCACCAAAAGGTGGGATACTGGTCTGCTTCTGTCCTCTTCTTTTTACATTTGGTTCGTCAGAGTTCAGCAAATCTGTGGAAGAGGGAAACAAATATTTTAAACATTTTTTTTTTTTCCTGTTTTAAGCCATTTTAAGCCATTTTCCTTTCTTTTCTCTTCTATCTTGGAGTTATGTGTTAATATTCAGTTACAAGCTGAGTTCATATAGGACTTTCTTTTTTTTTTTTTAATTTCTGTTTGCTCGAGCAAAGCATTTCATCAGCCAGGATCTGAATGCACACCTGACACAGATTCACCTGAATCATGACCAACTGTGCAGCCATAGCTTCACCTAAATAGTCATCAGTTGATAGGATCCTTAATTATAATGGCCAAAAATAATTAAAATAGACTCAGTGACTAAACCTCTCTAGATGCAGTGCCTGAATGAAATCCCACAACGATTTTGTCACCTGTGTGCTATTTTATTAGTCCTATTTTGCAAAATCTAACTGGTCACAAATGATAATAGCTTTTAGTATTTCATTTCCTTCATCAAGTGATGTCTATCTACATCTTCCAGTTAGTATTTTATTTGTATTGATTGCACCTAAAAATAAAAAAATTTAAAAAAAGCTGCAGGGTACATCATTAGTTCAAAGCCATGTTAAGGAAAACCATAGTAATTAGTCAATTCATTGATAAGTCTGTTTTAACATTTTCTTAATTGTTAAAGCAGTTTTTATAGTAAAATGCTAAAACTCACTGCGGAAATTTGCTGATTTCTTTGCTCACCGTAAACTAAATATTTTTGGCTTTTGGAGTGTTGCTCTGTGGACATTTTAAATGTGTAAGTCGACTTGCAATGATCTTCATTTTTTGTAATATTCTTGGCTTCTTTTGGACCAAATAATGAGCTGATTAAACAAGAAAATAGTTAATAGTTTAATCAAAAATGTAAATAAAAAGCATCATTTGTGGTGCTAGTTTTAAGTGTTCAGTTGTAAATAAGATTTTTCAAGAATTGATCTCATTAACTAGATCTGCAGAAACTGTTTTCACTATCATTCATTATCATTCTAATACAACTTTTCAGCCACATCAAATTCCCAGAGTACAACAACCAGTGAATTTTTGGCACTTTTGTTTTATATTTACAACGAACAAAGTTATTATATCTTTGTTTATCATTTAATAGATTCAACTAATCCTTTCAGCCCTCTAAATAGCTCTCAATCTTTGTTAGAAGTAGGTTTGATAATATGGGTAGTGTTCTTCCTGCTTGTCTCATAGAGAGCACATGAAATGCCACCAGAGAAAGTTTGTTTTTTCTTTTATTATTTTTTTTAATTTGCTACCTTGGCAATTTATTGATTCTGTCCTCCTTACTTGTTGTTTCCCAGCTGCTGAAGTTTCCTCTGTATGCCCTTCTGGAGATAAAAGAGCATCTGATCGACTGGGCATCGCGGGCGGGCATGCAGTGGCTCAGTGCCCTCATCCCCACCCACCACGTTAATGCTCTTATATTCTTTTTTATCATCTCCAACCTCACAATCGAGTTCTTCATCTTCGTCATCCCTCTGCTGGTTTTCTACCTCTCATTCTTCTCCATGATCATCTGCACACTGCGTGTATTTCAGGTTTGTGATGACTTCCCTTATCTCCCTCTGTATTTAGTGATTTTTGGCAATATTTGTTAAAAAAACAAACATTTCTTTCTATAGAATTCTAAAGCGTGGGAAAATTTCCGAGCTCTGACAGACCTGCTTGCTCACTTTGAACCTGGTCTTGATCTTGAGCAGGCTGAGACCAACTTTGGATGGACACACTTGGAGCCTTATCTGTAAGTACATCTTGCTCAATTCATAACAGTTTAGCATTGAGCAGGTAAAAATAATGTTTTTTTTGTTTTTTTATTATTTTGATTTTTTTTTATTTTTCTTTTGACGTTACCATAAAGAAGAATTGAACTGCATCTACAGCAGCATAAGTACTTCCTTTGTTTTCTCAGGTACTTCCTGCTCTCAGTGGTCTTTGTGGTTTTCTCCTTCCCTGTTGCTGATAAATCCTGGATCCCCTGCTCAGAGCTGGCTGCCGTCGCTCTCTTCTTCACCATTACCGCCTTCCTCAGCCTTCATGCCTCTGCTCAGCTCTTCGCTCGGAAAGCCCTCGTCACAGAGATCCTCTCTGGAGCGTGCTCCCTCACTCAACTCCTCCCTGAGTCCCTCTGGCTCCTCCGGATCTTTGGGAAGACGTTCATCACTGTGCCTCTCGGAGATATTGTGGCATTAAACCTGGGGATGCCATGTCTGCTGTATGGACACCTTGTCTATCTCCTCTTCCATATGGCCCAGCTGAGAGGCTTTAAGGGCACCTATCTGTGCCTGGTCCCCTATTTGGTTTGTTTCACCTGGTGTGAGCTTTGGTTGGTGTTCCTTAATAATGCCACAGCGATAGGACTCATCCGCACATGTGTGGGTTACTTCCTCTTCCTGTTTGCCCTTCCTATACTTTCACTGGGTATAGCTGCGATGCTCATCATCCAGTTAGTCCAGTGGTTTCTCACCCTGGAGGTCACCAAGATGGTTGTCACACTGACTGTTTGCTTTGTGCCGGTAGTGTTGAGGCTTTGGACTCGCTTCAGCCTAAACCCCATTGTGGTTTTTCGGTCTTTGTCACGGAGCAGTATTGTCAAGCTCATCCTGGTTTGGCTCAGTGCTGTGGTGCTTTTCTGCTGGATGTATGTGTACAGGTCTGAGGGCATGAAGGTGTACAACTCCACCCTGACGTGGCCTGAGTACAGCAACCTCTGCGGCCCTCTGGCCTGGAAAGAGTCCAACATGGCCCAAACCCAGATTCTCTGCTCTCATCTCGAAGGACACCGTGTTACCTGGACCGGGCGCTTCAAATATGTTCGTGTGACCGACATTGAGAATGGGCCGCAGTCTGTTATCAACCTACTGCCTGTATTTGTGGGGAACTGGATGCGGTGTCTGTATGGTGAGCCATATCCTCTGTGTGATGACATGAAAAACGCCACAGCTGAGCCCCAGCCTCTGCCTGCCCCAGCTCCTCCTCCAGAAAATCCCCTGTGTAAACTTAAAAAACTGGCAAAGCATGAATGCCACATCAAACGGTTTGACCGATACAAGTTTGAAGTTACGATGGGCATGCCACTCGAGAGGAAGACCAAGAACGGGACAATCATCGAGGATGAAGACGCAACTAAGGATATAGTCTTGCGGGCTAGTAATGAGTTCAAGTCTGTGCTTTTACACTTAAACACTGGCAGCCTGGTGGAGTTCAGTACCATACTGGAGGGGCGTTTAGGCTCCAAATGGCCTGTGTTTGAACTGAAAGCCATTCACTGCATGTCGTGCGGCGATGCCCGCCTTCCCAGCCGCAGACAGTACAAGATCGAACACGACTGGAGGCGCACAGCTCAGAATGCCCTCCAGTTTGGTTTTGACTTCTTCTTCAACCCCTTCCTGACCGCGCAGCTCGAGCATCACTCGGAGACAGAGACTGAAACAGAGACTGTGACACAGGAGGGGGGATAGACAAGACGCTATCATCACTGAAGAACACTAATGATTTTGACTGCTGTTCTTAAAAGAATCTGACTGAAATATTGCTGAGTGTCTTACTGTAGAGAAGTGGACAGACCTTCAGATGTGTGATCTGTCTACTGAGCGAGTGTGTGTTTGCCTTCTTATAGCTTTTGAGCCAAAATGTATTGCTATACGTAATGAAAGAACAGTTAATGCTAAAAGACGAGAAGCACACAATAATGAAGTTTTTAAGTAATTTACTGCCTAATACCACATGAGGTATTAAGCATTATAAGCATTTCATCCATTTAAAGCTGCATGTGAGCTAACTGTTGTGAGCCTGATAATTACATAATTTTGATTGGTTTCTGGATGCTGTGCAAACACTACATCTGCTGAACACAACATTTTCTGTATGCTAGGTGGTGTTGTGACATTTTGTTGACTTTATACAGCTTGCTCGTTGAATTGTGCTGTTGTTGTGTAGCTACCATTCTTGAAGGAAAAGTTGTCACAAAGGTTTCCTTTTCTGTCAGCCTTTAATTATGTAATGTACAGTTTATGTCCAATAAGTGTTTGGTTTTCAAGTGCCTTAAAACAGTTAAAAGATTATTTGGGCGTGAATAAACTAAATTAAGCCTCTAATCTTTTACCCCTCAAAAGTTTTGCTACATCAGAGCTTTTATTTATTACAGAACAGTTAACCAAGTTTGTCCTTGCTTTCTGTATGTTCATATCTTCTTCTGTATTTTTCTCCATCTCTGCTGTGCAGGGATTTAATATATTGAACATTTGCAATCCCAGAGTAATGATGTGTTTTGATTTAGGATGTCACTACTTTT
>VUQI01047028.1:0-11193 GCA_015106735.1 Paratilapia polleni | reverse complement strand
TTGTTGATCTTAAAGAAGCAGTGGCATTGTGTTAACACACACCTGTATGCTCCAGACCAGCAAACTGCCAAAATGTCTGCATTTATAATATATATATAGGTAATTTCTGATGATCAATTAATCAAGTGCATTTGATTATCAGCATGTGGCTTCTACTCGCCCACTTAGTTCTTATGGAAGCAGTAAGGGTTTTTCATACACTGCTTCTGCATTTTGGCTTACTTTTTGTTAAATAGGTAATGACATGATGTCATGTGTCATCTTTTGTAGTTCATCTGAGGTTCTATTTGCCTAATTTTGCTAAGGCCCCAATTATTTTTATCATGTCCTGATGTAAAACTGTAGAATTTACTTTACTTTCTTTTTACCATGACCGTATCTGGCAGCCAGAACAGGAGCTGGTAGAATTCTTTATGAAAAGAAAGGAGATAATGTCATCCCACTATTCAAAGCAATGAGCCATCAGGCCATTCATGAGGACAGTCAACGTAAATTAAAAGTGACACAGACAGATCATGTAAATGTTAATTAATGGAGCATTTTCCCTTTAAAGCCAACCTGCTATGTTTTGAACCTTCAATGACAGGCTATGTTAAAGCCGCAGGTGAACTGTGAACACTGCTGTGATAAAATCTGCTTCTTATGAAGTTGTCGCAAAGACTTATATTAAACAAAGACCTATATTAAAATGATCAACGTGAATTTCAGGTTTACCATCATTCATTTTGCATTAGGTATGTCCTCAGTTTAAGTGTTGCTGTATTGCCAGCTTGTCGGCCTTTAGGCTTGACTGCCTGGTCTTCAGTCACAGAAAGCCTCATATTGTTAAAGAGCATAGTTCAAATCTAATTCAAATGGTTTACAGCCTTCAAGTCTCAAGTCAACTTTGTCATTCTTCCATAGAGTATACAGCTGAACAAAATATTGTTCCATATGGTCCAAGGTGGGGACAGGGAGTTTAGGGCCCTGACAGCTTGGGGGAAGAAGCTATTACTGAATCTCACAGTTCAGGTCCTAATGCTGCAGAACCTTCTGCTTGATGGTACAAGGACAAACAGGCTGTGTGAGGGTTGGGTGGCGTCCTTCACAATAGCAAAGCCTCTGTGTATGTAGCGTGTCGGGAAGATGTAATGGATAGGGGGAGGGAGGACCCCTATGATCTTTTCAGCTGACCTCACTATGTGTTGCAGGGACTTGTGCTCCTGTGCGGTTCCCAAACCACACAGTGATGTAGTAGCTGGCCAGGACACTCTCTAGAGTTCCTCTGTAGAATGTGGTTCCAAAGTTAACTATGCTAGCAACAGAATTTGATGACACAACCGCCGATGTTATATGCATATTGTTGCACCTGATTATTATAGCACTATCCTAGCTGCTCTACACATCTGTACAAACACAGTGTGTGAGATAGAAAGGAGCAGGGAGTTTATTTTCCTCTTCCAGCATGAAGAGAGAGGTTAGACTCACCAGAGAGAACTGAATCACAGTTAAATGCATTCACATGCAATTGATTAATGATTTAGCCTACCTACCCAATTCCATCCATCCATCCATTTTCTTCTGCTTATCCTATTCAGGGTCGTGGGTTGGGGCTGGAGCGTATCCCAGCTACCTACCTAATTAATTAGTGGAAATAAGTGGACAGCTATCAGCTAAATGGGTAAAAAGTCTTTAAGTAATTGTATTTTCCTTTTTTTTTTCCTTTGTTAACTTCTTTATTAGGTTGTTAGCTGTTTTATGTAATTAACGCAAAAGTAAGTTACATAACGTAACATTAACAATAAGACCCTTAATATAATGTATAACGGGTCACAGGACTGGAGCCTATCCCAACTATATAAAGGTGCTAACACAGAGAGACAACCATAAACTCTCACATCCACACCTACAGCCAATTTAGAATCACCAATTAACAAGCATTTCTTTGGACATGGTGGGAGAAGATACAAACTATACAGAAAGGCCCCAATTGACTTAAGAAATTTGAACCGAGAACCTTCTTGCAGTAAGGCAACAGCGCTAACCACCACACCACCCCAGTCTCAGGGCAAATGTCTCTCTCCTGCTTGTGAAATGTGTCAGGATTATTAAAGTCCTGAAAGAAACTTGTGAACTCATCGTGTAGCTGGGAACAATATGTATGTTCTGATTCTCAAGAACTAGATTTTATGAAATTTAAAAGAGAAAAGTGGGATCGATCAATTGATTAACAACTCATATTTTCAATGTGATTACATGTGGACATTTTGTTAGTAAGTGATCATGGTATAAGTGGATAAATACCCAGCAGTATGAGATTTTAATGATATTAAAAAAAAAAAAAAATGGATGTAAGTAGTTTGCCAACACAGAAAAAGAGTAATGTACCATATAGTAAATTCAGTACAATGTACATTCCCACAGCAGGATAAAACTTGTTTCAGTTCTCCTTGGCATTTATTTTCCAAGTCTCTCAATTCTATATCAGGGATTCTTCCAAAACATATTCCCTTATTTGGTGTTTTGATGATGGTGGTGAAGAGAGCTGTCAAACATATTCATCCAAAATCTCCCATAAGTTTTCAGTTGAATTGAGATCATGTTACTATAAACGCTATAGTATATGATTGACATCATTTTCATCATTATTAGATTTTAATTAGGAAGCACTGTTGTCAGAAAATTAAATGTAAAAGGCAAACTCTTAGGACACAATGAGTTTTATTTCTGTTATTATTTTATTTCGGTGGTGAAGCTCCACACAAGGATATGGATACACCAACATTATAAGACATTTCAAACAGAATCTCTACTTTCAATTATAATGCAGCCTGGCTCTAAAGCATCCAAACCTTTGATTTGTTCAGCAAATCACTAAGCCCTGGTCTAGTGCTCATTTACTGCCACCAGCTGGAGCAAGTAATGAAAGTTCTGCATGCAGGATTAAAGGCATATAAACTAGTTTGTGTGGACTATGTTCACATCACTTCTAAAGCTTCTGCTCTGATCAGCTACACTTAAAGGCAGGGTGAAAAGCTTTCGATCCTTACAAAGCAATAGATGAACCATAGAAATAGAGATACTGGATCACACTTTAAAGGCATTTCTGGTGTTGCACATGTTTGTACACACAAAAAGGGACAAAGTTGTTGTGGGAAGAATGAAAGAATTGCTTGAGAAAGATGCTCACACTAATTTCTTCCTTTAGTCAACACTTGGCCCATCACTGCATGATTGTTGGCTTGGTCTGGAACTAATAGGAACATTATTTTCCTTTGCTAGAGCCTGAAAAAGCTACATCTTATGAGATTGTTGCTTCTGCCGGACTTGGTCTGTGGCTTGCGGTTAAAAAGTTGTAGGTAAATAGGATGGCTACAAAAGCTGAAGGGAGATGGCACCACACCTAATAAAGTTGCCAAAGTTGTGTTCCTAATAAGGCAACCAGCCCCTTTAATAGGCACACAGGTGTCCCTAATATAGTGGCTACAGGTGTACCTAATAAAATGACCAGCCTCAGGTGTACCTAATAAAGTAGCCACTGGACTACCTAACAAAGTGGCCACCAGTGTAACTAATAAAGTGGCCATGTATGTGTTTATTTGAAAACACTTCAAATGTTTTCACTAGTCGGGGAGAGAGAAATGATAGAGAATGATAGAGGAGATTTAAATTAGCCAATCAAATGATAATGATAATATTCAAGTGAATTGGCTCATCTGCTGTCAATTGCTTGCACCTGTGTAACTGACCCATTAGTGAGTTACCGTGGAGATGGCATGTGTCTGTGTGACCAGAGTGTAAAAGTTCACTAAGTGGTTTAAAAAAACATGAGAGTCCCAAGAAGGTGCTGTACAGATCTGTGGTATTTTTGTCTTCCTAGTCTTAAAAATGTGGTCACACGAGTAAAATGAAAAAGAGGTTGTTTCTGCTTTTCTCCAAAACACTTGATGAAACTATAATGGGACTACACTGAGCACTTAAATGGCACTCCTCTCACTCAAATGCCTCCAGGTCAAAAAGTGTGTATCTGTTGGAAGACCTCGTTTGAAAGAAGGCAAATTTTCCTATGAAAATGGGGGGTAAAATGATGCTAAATTTTTCATTAGAATTTTTCTGCTTCTCCCACTCTGTTGCTTAATTAGTCCACTAGCTCTCTCTTGAATAGAGAGGGATTTAGGGGATTTTTTTGCGACACATTTTTGAATAATTCAAAAACTGTATAACATATGCCCAAAAAAAGTAGAAGCAGTCGTCTCAATGCCAAGCCGGTCAATTTGGTGTGAGAACGGAGTCTCTACATCACATGGTGTGGGAGGAGAGCACTGAGGAAGAAGAAAATGTAATTTAGCCAACAACAACATATAGTGGGAGGTGCTGCTTTGCAACAATCCCACCACAGAAACTGAGTAGAAAAGCGCTATATAAGTACCAGTCCATTTACCATTTACCATTTACCACCACCTGCATTGGTTCACAAGGCAGTACTCTTCCAAGAAAGGCTGTAAAGTTGAGAGATGCCTACATTTTTCCAGGGTATTGTAGGGGTGAGACTTGTCACCTCGGCACCTAGCAAAATGGAAAATGGAGCTTTTCAATATGTGCTTAACTTTAAGAAAAGGTCTATTTTAGCCAACCCATGACCTTTTTTCTAAACCTAACCAAAGAGTGATGGGGAACAATGAAAAATAATGGTACCATGTAGGGCACAAACCTCAACCTCCTTGGTGAAAGTATTGTATTGGTCCAGTACTCCATAAGGAGGACTTTGGCTTTTTCTACAATTTGCAAAGAGAAAAGAAACTTAGAAGGCTTGTGACGTGGATGCTGGCCAATAAGAATAGACAAAAAATGCAGGCATGTTCCAGTCTTACAGCATTTATTCTCAAACAATGCATTGTGCATTGTGGGCTAATGTAGTTATTACACACTTTGATTTAAGATTTGGTCATTTAGTGGATATCAGGAAATCACCTTTCTCTCGTTGCCAAATGCAAAAATGTGAGATGAACAAAGATGCTCTCCCCATCCAATGACAAATGGTGATAGGGAATTAGAGTAATGACGACCTCATAAGGTCAAAACCACAGCCCAAGAAAATGAAGGCTCCCTTTTTCTAGTTACTAATGGCAGTGTGATAACGAGCTCCTCATTACTTCATGTTCCTCGGTCAAAGTGGAAGTGAAGCCAAGTTCTACTCATAAAAGTTGTATTATAATTAAAGTCAGTCAGGCACACCATACATGCCAAGACTTATATATCCAGATATTTAAGCTGGTTCCTATTCAGTAAACCCTGATTAAAGGCATTGATTCAGTGGCTGCTGAATAATAGCAAGTGCAGGTGTTTATGTGGAATGTATGGAGGCATTTAGTACTCTTCTTATTCAGTATTCCTCACTGTATTAAGTAAATACTACCACAGTAAAGTCTGTGAGTGGGTGCTACATGTAACTGGATGATGTTGAAATGTCAAGCAAATGTTTAAATCAAGCACAGCTTCTGTTGATATCAGATATCAGCTTCTGTTGTCATTATCTTGGTAGGTGTACAGAAAGTAAATGTCTTTTTTGTATGAAACACCACAACTATGTTTTTAAGTTAAGCTCAGCTCCTGCTGCAAGGCATTAGAGCGAGAACACCGTGAGAGGTCTGACTTGTGCAAGATTAATGAGTCACTGACTGGTTTAAAGAATGACTCATTCAGTCATTTGCACATTGATTACTTTCTTCAAAGTTCAGTTGATTCTTGCTGCTGTCTCCCTTTGTAACAACATATTTGCTACTCTGTCTTTTGCTAATTTGTAGCACTACTTTTGTTGTCTGCTGTTATCTGGATGTTTCAGCTCTTAACACTGCATTTCTTGTTGGGTACATCTGATTTAGAAACTGAATGTTATGCTTTGTTCCATCATCCCTTGAATGTTCTTTTAATTGCACCTTCATTGAATGAAATTCTGAGTAAATAATAGCAATTCAAACTGATTATTTAATAGTGCACATGGCAGAACATGATAACAGGAAACTGCATCCGGCAGTAGAGGTGCGACAATATGTAAATTTATCCCAAACAAAGCAGGCTTAGCCTTGATAGTTGGGTAGACACTGTGCCAGTTTTATTAAACATGTGTAATGTGTTAACACCAAAGACTATATAAAAGACTGATGTAACAATTGGCCACCAACATGTGGGTTTTTTGGAGCCAGAAGTGACCATATTTGGACAAGATGGTGGAGTCCTAAGTTATTAGCTCACACTAGCAAGCTTGGTTAGCAAGCTGCATCCATAAATTGTGCAGGTGCAACACACAGAAACACATATCTGCTAATTAGTTCTAAATATCAGACTAATAAAATACTAGAATTTCACTCACCAAAACTGAATCACAAACTTCTTGGACAGTTTGTTTAACACAGCAAGCCATATTATTGACAGATAATTTCATTAAAAAGCAACCAACAGCACACCCATTGTGTAGACACTTCAGTAACTCGATTTAGTGGAAGTGGGGCTTAGCAGACAGTACTGCAACTCCCTTTGTCAGAGCACCTGTGAGTTAAAGTATCAGCGCCCTAACTTTAAGCCTTAACAGTATCCAGATGGAGTTACAGAAAATTTCAGCTACTGTACAGCTGCTATGAAGAAGGAAACTTTCCATAGAGGCCAATATTGCTTTTTGTACCACATTTTAAACATGTTTTTTAATGCTAAACAGCTCAGAGTATGCAGCATGTGGGTGCTTTATTATTTAGAACTATGGCCCTATAGGCACTTTGAATATTTTTTAATGTTACGTATTTTTTGGTTGTCTCTGCTGCATGTAAAACTCATTGGAGTGTGACTTTAAAACAAGGTTCATACTGAGATGTGAATTTTGCTACACCCCTACCTTACAAAGAAGACTAATTGAAGTTTTAGTGAGTTTTCTTTTTCCACTTCAGTCCCACTGGATTAAGTAGACTTCTCACACTACAGCCTGAACTCAGAGCAGCTCCCAAATCAAGCAGAATGGTTAAAGAATGTAGTTTGAATCTTAATACATTACCACATGCCGTACATACATGGAATGCATTAGTCACTGGAATCGTCCGTTCTGTTCTTACTAGCCCTGGGGGGTCCATCTTTGTAGTGTCACTCCATTACTTAGTAGTCTGAGTTGGTTAATTAAGTTGATATCTTGTGAAGTTAGGGTGTTTTTAGTGAGATATTCTGCCTGTAGAGTTGCCTTGCAGAAGTGGCCACATGTAGGTTTGAGAAACCCCCTACGATAAACGTACACACTTATACTTAATAATTTGGCTGTCATATTATCTTTAGCTTAATTACTTAATGCATTGTTGCACAGAACAAGTACTTTCTTCCCTTCAGCCATGTCATAGAGCTTAAATCCTAAGGTCAGGGGTCAGTCGATCTGCTGTGAATGTTTTCAATTTGTAGGCTGGGTTTTCTTCTAAATGTCTTTATCAAGTAAAGACAAGCCCTTATTTGAACAATAACCTATGTTTGGATAACCTACTTTATGTTTACATATTGGTGCAGCATGTTGTCCAGTGAATATGCTGTATCCTCTTCACTCCTGACCCTCTTTATTCAAATAAAATGTCTAAGGACCATATCATTGTTTGTGCATTCAAAAGAAACAATTACTGTACATCCAACACTTTAGTGATAGGCGTCAAAAAGTTGACATTTTTTGTGCTCTCTTAATGTGGTTTGGCTAGCAGAGACTCGGATATCAGAGCTTCCCACTATCTTTTTTATCAAGAAATGCTATCTCAGAAAGTCTCAATTGCTTTTTTAGTTTCTCCCCAAAGACTTAGCACAGGAGCCAGATACAGAATTAAGCCCAGCGTTCTAACCTCTGAGTTCTCTGCAGTGGCAAACTAAAAGGGCCTCATTGCATATTTGATAATCATTTGCAGTGATTATCAAATATGCATTTGTCATCATACTGTCTGTTCTTTTCTTCCAGTGTTACATCGTACCAGACCTTACCAAGAAACATGCCCAGCCATCGTGCCCAGATTGTGCCCCGCTACCCTGAGGGGTATCGCACACTGCCCCGGAACAGCATGATGAGGCCCGACAGCATCTGCAGTGTGGCAGGCTCGGTATATGACCGGGCCCTCCGTCCAGCCTCCACCTCCACTGTCACCACAGCAGAGAAGAGGAGGTCTATGAGGGATGACACCATGTGGCAGCTGTACGAGTGGCAGCAGAGGCAGGCCTTCTCCAGGCAAAGTCTGGCTCAGCCAACAGGTACAGATACCAGATAAAAAATACTATGGTTTCCTGTTCTAAAGTTTTAGAAGTGTCATGGTACCATTGCATTTTCTTAAATTAGTAAGCTATGTTTCTAGCCTTTTCTTAATAATTATTTTCCTCATTGTTCCCATGTGACTTGGGTCACAGCAGATAATGGCACCAACCCTTAGACCCTCTGACTACCTGAGAGGATGTGAATATAGGGCTGTGAGACAGCCTTACTAGCAATTTGTCCAAGTGTCCAACAAATTTAAAATCCCATGTTGTCCAAAAAGCTATTTCCTTTATAGATTTCTTCTCAGGATTTTCCAGTGATTTGTCTCTTATGGTTTTGCATAGTTTATATCATCTCAGTGTAAAGTCAATAAGACAAGGGAAAACAAAGACTAGATCAGATTACCAACAAGGCAAAGCGGGCATCTTCCCAGAAGCCCCAGACCTACAAGGTCCCAAAGCCCAAGGATGTCTATGTTAAAAAAGTCACTATAGATTTATTTAATAAAATCCATCTAGAAAGCAGCCGAGGGCCTAAGGTGGCTGATGCATTTTTGCTCAGTCTTACGGCCCTAAATTGAGAAGATAATACTCAAAGAAATCATTAGTGTTCTGTCAGCGAAAAACAGGTTGAATCATAGGACTGGGGCAAGATATGTTGGGGATGTGTTTGTTTAAAGGGCTCAAAAGAGACCAACAACTGATTTCTGTCCAAACTCCATTAGCAGTTTATTTGGCACTAAACTGTATTGTATAAACCTAGTTCCAAAAAAGTTGTAAATAAAAAGAAAATGCAATGATTTGCAAATCCCATGAACCCATCTTATAAACACATTATTCTGAAATTGTTCCACAGTTTGTAGGTGCAGTTTTTTGCAGATTGGTGAACCTCTGCCCATCTTTACTTCTGAGAAACTCTGCCACTCTAAGATGCTCTTTTTATCATCAATCATCAATCATGTTACAGACCTGCTCTTTGTTCCCCCTCTCCCAACTTTTTTGAGACGTGTTCCTGCCATTAAATTCAAAATTAGCTAATATTTTTTATGAAATAGTGAAATGTCTCAGTTTTTGATATGTTTTCTGTGTTCTACTTTCTGGGTCTGTTTTTATTTACATTTTACACAGTTTTCCAACTTTTTTGGAATTGGCGTTGTAATATAATGTCCACAGTGGTGAGTTTAAGTACAGCTCTAGCACACAAAGCAATTTATTCATGTGCATGTTGTGTTGTTTTGTGGGCTGTATTTCTAACTAGAGAGATATCAGCGGAACCTTTCCTGTGATGTTACATGAATGAGAATTTAGAATCAAGGCTTAAATTAGGTCCCCTAATTTAAATGAGCTCTAGTCTGTGCACTGAAAGAAATATGTGGAAAATCTGTCATGTACAGAAAGATCCTAGTCAGTAGTATTACGTAGTCATTGTGTTTTTAACATTCAAAACTTTATCCAGAGGAAGATTCACTACATTGATGCATGTTTTAACTCACATCACACTGATGTGCTATTTAGTAAACAATTAAAATGAGCAATAACTAGCAATAGTTTTGTAAAAGCATTTTTACAGTAGAATTGCATCTCTCTCTGAGATTTTCCTTTAACAGAGACAGATGTTATCTGTCATTTTACAACCTGTTTGTAAAAGGACCTGCTTTGTAGGAAGATTGACACCATAATTACGTATTTTTCTGGGTCTCAAATACTAGGGCCTACAAAGTATTATTGGGATTGCTTTTTGGTTTGTTAAAGGCAAGCAGCCTTTCTTTTAAAATCACATTTTCTAAGGGGGAGCTGGAATTTACTCCCAGCTATCATAGGTCAAGAGGCAGGGTACAACCTGGACAGATTGCCAGTCTATGGCATGGCTTCAGTTTTCTAACCATTACAGATAAAGGTTACAGTGGGGAAAGCTTCTGAGTCCACTGTGTCATGTTTTCCTGCTTTTGTTGTGCTTCCAGCTGTGGGTCATTATGGCACGCTGCCCAGCACAAAGACCATGGGCAACATCTCTGAACATGTTGTGACGCACTCCATCCCCACTTCCCCGTCTCATGGCACCCTGGCTCTATACAGCACATTCTCCCCTCCTTGCCAGCAGGCCGCTCAAAACCCTAGCAGCTCTCACTCTGAGGTTTCTTCACCCATCTTCAGCGGGGATGTGACTCTTGACCGCCGGCACAGGACACACCTAGCCAAGGTAAAAGTCATGGCACTGGAGTTCGATTTAAATAACAAGCTTTTATATAGCGCGTTTAATACAAAACAAAAAAATAACTAAATACCTGATGCTCTGGGGTGTGGTAGTAAAGGTGTAGTAAAGGTTACTTCAAGCAGCTCAGCTTTGTTTGATGGCTTGATTCATGCGAAGAGCCAGGCTGAAGACTGCAAAAGACCATAAGGTTTGGACCATAGCGGACTGGAGTAAAGTTATCTTCTCTGATGAGTCTAATTTCCAGCTTTGTCCAACAGCTGGTCGTCTAATGGTTAGACGACCAGCTGTTGGACAAAGCTGGAAATTAGACTCATCAGAGAAGATGACTTTAATTTCCAGCTTTGTCCAACAGCTGGTCGCCTAATGGTTAGACGGAGACCTGGAGAGGCCTACATGCCACAATGTCTCACAGCCACTGTGAAATTTGGTGGAGGATCGGTGATGATCTGGGGATGCTTCAGTAAGGCTGGAGTCGGGCAGACTCGTCTTTGCGAAGGACGCATGAATCAAGCCACGTACAAGGTTATCCTGGAAGAAAACTTGCTGCCTTCTGCTCTGACAATGTTCCCCAACTCTGAGGATTGGTTTTTCCAGCACGACAATGCTCCATGCCACACAGCTACGTCGATCAAGGTGTGGATGAAGGACCACCAGATCAAGACCTTGTCATGGCCAGCCCAATCTCCAGACCTGAACCCCATTGAAAACCTCTGGAATGGGATCAAGAAGAAGATGGATGGTCA
>VUQI01047027.1:0-12180 GCA_015106735.1 Paratilapia polleni | reverse complement strand
ATAGTGGTGGTATGAAGGGAAATGTGTGACAAGAAGCAACACACACACACACACACACACACACACACACACACACACACACACACACACAAAGACAGAGGAAGGGAAACAAAATGTAAAACTATTACTCTGTCTCACTGAGTCTGACTGCAGTACAGTTACAGATTTATGGCAAGATATTAAAATTAGTCTGCAAGCTTGTTTGTAGGAGCAAAAATAGGTCACAACTATACAAAGTGTACATATTTGTGTCAAATAAGCAGCTCTGTAATGTATTTACAGTGATGCAATGAGCTAAATCTTTCCATTAAAATGATAACATGTCCACAATTTTTACATATTAGATACAATGCATGTATTTCACAAATGGCAACCTCAGGTGCCGAAAAATGGGGCCAACCAAATGTCAAAAATTGCAATTCCTCGAGTGGCCATTTTAGGCTGGCTCTAAAAGGTGAGTCAATCCCCAAAGACTCTCATGTTAAAATGACCAAATAAACAGCAATAAGGGTATATTTACAGCAGTTTTGTTCCTCCCTTCATAACAAGTGTACGGTGGTTGAATGTTTTTGTAACATATCCATTCTGATACTGGTAAGGCTCAAAATTAGGGTCCTGATTGACAGGTGTACTAACACAGGTGGCTGCAGCAGGTAGCTCTCTGCTAGACTTCACTTTCACTAATTCCAGTCACTGAACTGGACCTCTCAACCATGTGTGTGCTGTTGTTGCCTTTTGGAGCATTTTTAATGGAATCATATGCCAAATAATTGAACTTGTTGTGAGGTACGGACCATCTCGTGCAGTTTATGGATGCTGCTCACAAACCAGGCTTCCAAAAGTGTTAGCTGTTACCCTTTTGTCTAAATGTGGTAAATTCTGGCTCCAAAATCCAACATGACGGTGGTTAAAGCACTAACGTTGAGGTTTCAAAACAGGGCTTCATGAACCAATAGGCATCATGGTGGCTATGTCCATCTTTTATTTACAGTTTATTTCTATATGCTGGACAGAGAGCGTATTGTGCATACTGTGAGAGTGAGTCAAAGTTAAGGACCTCAAAACCAAAACAACCAAAGTGTTCATTTTAAAATGTCCAAAAGCAATGGGTGACATTATGGTGGCTGTGTCCATCTTTTATATACACTCTATGATATTTCATCATGAACCAAAAAGTTAAAGGTGCATTTAGTTAAGCTGAATTCAGCCTGAGAGAAATATCTGCAAAAACTCATAGCACCACTCAAAAGATGTTAAGCAATTTCAGGCTGAATGAGAGAGCCGTAAAACTCATTTAATATCTTTAATGGCGTCAAAGGACTGAGATCAGAACATTGGTTTTGTCTGTATTAATGTGTTAAGAGCATGATTCAAGTTGCATGCAGTGCTTTCAATCTTCATAAGGAAAACTGTCCAGAATCAGCAAACAGCCACTCAGGAAAAAGAAGAGAAGATGACATGTTTTTATTTGCCTCCAGCCGAGACATTTTACCCGCACATATTCTAAGCAGAACAAAATGAACTGAGCTCCTTGAGCTGTCTGCACGGCACACACTCACAGCGTGAAGTGAGACCGGAGGTCAGACGTTTTGTCGTCTTCTTAGTAATTTATCTGTAATATTGAGAGTTTCTGGAGAGTTAAAGCAAGCGCTCAGTGCTTTGATCCTTCCAACCTGATGACTTAGCCCCCCCACTGTCAGAACACATACTTACACAACTGTAGACTAACATCTGTGATCAAAAAAGCAAGCTTTAAGGTAAGACTGTGTTTAAGTAGAGTAAAAGAGAAAAAGAAAAAAGGAAACTCAGCAAGAACGGAAAAACACATTGATCTTGTCTGAATGAAATGCAGTGACTAAAAATGACAGCTTTGCAGCATACTATACTAAAAAACAGCATACAATCTATAAAAAAAGAATTGCTTGATAGTAATTACGTGCTTACAAATACAGTTGAGAAAAACATTGCCCATTTTTATTCCTCTGTCTGTTGTGCTGTCAATCCCACCACAATTTTCTGCAGGATGTGAAAATGGTAGATGTATTGTGGTAGCCTGAGGGTCATTTTGTACTAGACCCAAGAATGGGAATGAAATTGTTTCTACTTTATGTCTTTGATGGTAAACACACAGCGCAGCTCAGCAGGAAAAATAATCACAGTTTTACTTTTTTTTTTTAAAGACCACAGCTACATGCTCACACTACTATTTGGCTTTAATAACTTTAAAGCAGTATTAATTGATTATTTTCTGACTGCTCCAGGGCTGCAGAACATGCTGTGAATACAATATTGACATACACCTTATAAAGATGATACGTCAAACATGTTCACAAATACACTCACTTTGAGCAGACACAGAGCAAGCATTAGCCTTCATTTACAGTCAGTCAATAAATAGAAGTCTCCAAGATGTGTTTTTGCCAAATCCTGAGATAAATATCTTGCTCTTAAGCTACTAAATATGCCACTGTATTCACCATCTAGCTGTTAATGTTTGGTGCTGGAACATAGACTGTATATAAAAATATCTCAAGCATACAAAATGTATTAGTTTGGCTCATGCCCCACCAGCTAAGACCGCAGTCACACAGGCCTAGGGACCGGTTAGTGACCAACTGGCAACCACCTTGCAGCCACCAATCACTAGGGAAAAAAATGAGCATTTCCTGACTGGTTGGTAAATGGTTGCTGGAGGTTGCTGGCAGTCACTGTGAAATTGATTGCTAAGCCCCAGTCACACAAGGCTAAAGGCCAGTCAGTGACTTCATGGTGACCACTGGTCAGGAGGGAAAAATGTTTAATTCCCGACTGGTTTGCAAGTGGTTGTGGGAAGTAACTTGCTGTGGCTAGGTGAAATTGGTCACAAAGAAGTAAACAGTGTTGCACCGAAAAACTCCTTGTGATTGCTTTGGTTGCCAGCAGGTTGCCATGGTTCCCTGTAGTTTGTATGGAAAATGCTGATTTGTCTGCAAACACTTGCCAACTACCTTGCTAAGCGGTTGTGAAACTGTGAAAAGCAAAGTTGTGCCTTTTGAAACCCGTTGGTTGCAACGGAAAGGTACAACTTTTACTTTGAAGGTGAACAGTCTCTGTTTCCAGTTTGCTCCACACTTTTTCAAGTTCAAGTTCAACTACCACTCAGTGGTTAGTAAGCGGGTTTTTGCAGACAAGTCAGGTGGATGCTGCAACAGGCAGCTGTAGCCATGTGCTGTCTAAGGTTCACCTCAAGTAATTTGGTTCACTGAACTGGACCTGGATCCTGTTTCTGGTTTTGGTGTCTTTAGTTTTTTTTAACTAAACTGCACTTTCACTGAGTGAAATATTAGTATTTTATTCACATTACTTAGTACCAGTGTTAGCTGGTGATAAGTGATAACTTAGCACCCCCAACATTTTGTACAGATATGGTCACATTTGGCTCCAAAAAAACAGCATGGAGGTGGCCAAAATGCTAACTTTGAGGCTTCAGAACAGGCCTTCACAAACCAGTGGATAATGTCACAGTGGCTACATCTGTCTTTTATTTACAGTCTATGTATATGTGCTGGACAGACATACTGTGAGAGTGAGTAGAAACACTAAAGTTAAGGATCATAAAATCAAAACAACAAAAAAACACTGAAACACTGTAATTCATTTAATCCATTTTTAATATATAAACATATTGGTTACTGTTTTGGATTAATACACATCTCCAATCCAAGTTGTTATGTCAAGAACAGATGTGTTTGGATTCAATCATTTAATGAAGCTTTAAATGAAGATATGACTAAATGTGTTCTTCTGTGTCTTTAAACATAAATGCTTTACATATCAAATTTCCTACCTGCAGTGTGACACAGGCTTTTTGCCCAAATTTTCAAGTCTCACAATCCTCTGGGGTGTTTAGAACTATGGCCCAAAAACCTCCATATCAATCCACCAAATCACACAAAGGTATTTGGACTCATTATTGATATGACGTCTGCATATGGACATAAAATTAGTGCCCTGTGTGTTATTTGTGCAGCCTACAATTTTATAAAGTAAAGATGTTTTTCTGACTCACAGTGCACCATTTACTGGAAAGACTGGCTGGGTTTTTGTCAATGAAGAGGACAAAATAACAACCTAAAATCAATCCTTCAGTGAGATTTTTCATTTCTCCTTTCAAGCACGACCAGGAGGGAGGCTGTAAGACTCAAAATGCAGCTTGACATGTCGGAAATAAAATAGTTACTCTAATTAGCTAATAGCTAATTAGCCAGATAAACTTGAAATAAATCATCATGGAGAGAGCTTAATAAATGCAGAGAAATATCTAATACTGTGCCAGAGTATCAGGCATTTAAGGTAAAATGAGGTTGCCTTCAACAGGGATGCCATGAATATAGCATCAGTTACTTTATATAAAGAGAGAAAAAGTAAACCAATAGCACACCACCATCTAAAGTGCCTAACACATTTGCACAGTACTGTATATATTGCAATTATGCTGTCAGAGGATAAATTCACACTGAAGAGGAGCTCAATGTTGTTATCTGCATTACAAGGGATTTTGAGGAGGGAACCTGGGACTGAATGAGGTCTGTGAAGTTTCTTGCTCGGTATGCAGGCTCATTATTTTCCTGTGTAAGGAACAAGAAACAAAGTGTTTGTAAGTACATGTATTTTTTTGCATCAGTTGCCTTGTGTTTGTTCGTGATGCAGATGTGAATCACCTCAGTTTGATCTGGTTTGAATGACAGACGGCATAATTCACCCTGGAGAACAGATGGGGTCTGGTGTTCAAGCCGAACGAGAACAAAGAGACATTGTTTTTGTGTTTCTAGATTTGAAACCTGAAATGTTTCATCAGGACTTCTTTTCAAAAGCACAAGTTGACATTAGAGGGGACTGCCATCTCCTCCTGTATATAAATACAGCAAAGAAAAATAAATTAAAATGTATCTAATATTTTCAAAGATGAAGAGTATTTTAGATATTTATATCATTACATTGTGTAATTCATCTTTTTTATTTACTTCATGTTATTACCATTACAGCACTAGAGAGATTACTGTGTGTGTTTTTTGTGCAATAAAACCATTTACATTTTGTGTGCTTTATTTTGGCTCCAGCACAGTGATGGATATGTTGTCATGACGAGTCACTCACAAGCTCATGACTCAGCCGGCACATCTTGAACTCCACAGATCTGCACTGTTCAGCAAACATCTGCCAGTCTGTGAAGAAATATTTTGGGAGTGCTGCTCATTAGGTTCACCTGAATAGCAACCTAAAGAAAAAAAAAAAGCATATTTCTCCTCTAACATCTGCAGATTCAGTTTTGGTTTTATTTCTCCAGGTTTTGAGACTCCTGCCTCCTCCACATTACAAGGAGGGTGAAAGGAATTTCATTTGCATTAATCACAGCCCTGAAAAATCACATTTGAAAAACTTAACATTTCTTTCCAGCATGAAAGTTCTACCTGTAGGAAAACTGTTCACACTGAGGTCTGCAGCTTTAGCTCTGAACCAGACAGGAGGCAAAAGGTCAGCCCAGCTTTGAATGAAGACTGGAAAGGCTGGAATAAGGAGGAATGTCAGTGACAAATCACCATAGCGGACATTGCATGTTTGATCTTTTTAGGTCACAGATAAAACTGTAATGTAAAAATTTAAATTCTGCTGTTTTGCAGAGGGCTTGTTCCAAGCATGGTATAACAATGTCCTGAAGTCTTACTCTTATGTTTTTTTTTATGATTTAAACGTGTTAATTAGTGAGCATTAAAAAGGTCACATTTTGTTGACTTTGAACAAAGCAAGGCTAGCTGTTTCCTCCTGTTTTCAGCCTTCAGTGCAGTGACCATTAGGGGAGAGTGTCACCCATGTTTTCATAGCTATAGCTTTTAGATGTCCTTCACTGAATTTGTGAATCAAAATGAGCCTGTGCAGAACAGGCAGACTGAGGGTTGCAGCTTTCTCAAGAATGGCTTGTCTAAACAGCATAAATGAGTGGCTGCAGTCATTTGTCACAGGAAACTGAAGACGATAAATAAAAAAAAAATAGATAAAAACATGTCTGGCTTTTTCTGTGAGATAGTCTTTGACTTATAGACCATCAGAGTTTGGCTGCCTCACATTTTTTTTCCACATCCCGCCAGGCTTAAGACTTTAGGTTTTAGGGTTTAAGTTTGAATTAGGTTTAGGTTTAGGTTATGGCAAGGGTGTGACCCTTAGTTGTGAATGTTAAACTTTCCAAAGAGGCTTAGAAATGCATTAATGTCAATGAATGTCCTCTCAAAGATAGCCAAACTGTCATGGTCATGGTTTTGGATGCTCAGTTTTGTGTTTTTTGACTTTGACTTTATGTTTTTATTAAGTACTCTCTGTTTGGTTATGTTCCTTGAGTTTTGTTGTTTAGAATTTTTAGTTTATAGTCCTGGTTTTCTTCATCTCTGTTTGTTACTTTGCATACTGGTTTCTGTTGGTGTTTAGAGTTGTTATTTATATTTCACTCTTTGCTTGAGTTTAGTATAGCCTCCCTAGTGTCTTCTTATATCTTGTCAAGTCTTCATCCCTGTGTTAGATGTTTCCCTGTCATGTTATTTCCTGTTTTATTTTGAAAATTGTGATAGTCCTTGGTCTCTTGTGCCTTGCTTTTAGTTTTACTTCCCATTGTCTCATCATCTCATTTGGTTTATCTGTGTCTGGTTTCCCACTGATTGCTCTTCTGTGTCCTTTGTCAGATCATCTGTTTCCCTTGCCTCGTGTGTCATTGGATTCAGTGTAAGTTTTGGAGTTTGTTGCATCATTGGATTTTGTTTGTTCATAGACCTGTGCATTTGGTTTTCAAGTTTTGCTTATGAGTCCTGCATTTGGGTTCTTTTTTGCCACCCCTTGACACAAAACAACATGCCTGTGTGTGTATGTGATCCCATTCCTCCACACACGGAGTGGAGCAGGCTGCAGTCACTGTAGAGGAAACGCTTTTAGCCAAAATACAAGAGCTGCTCATCTAAACACCATCAAACTTAACACTGCACTTACTTGGGTCCCCAGAAGTATAACCAGCAAATATGAAGCGCATTGGATGAAAGGTTGTTCTGAGATTTCTCAAAATATTAGTGAGACGTAGTGTGTGTGACTTTAGGCCCTAGGTGATCTGGCAGCACAGGGGAACAACTGAAGTAGAAATGGCTGTGTTCGTTTAAGGTCCTCTTCTCCTGGGGCCTGGTAGAAACCCCCACATGCCCACTATCTCAGGGAAGAAGATCCTTGGAACACATCTTAAGCTGTTGCCCAAAAGCCCTGGGAGAGGGGTGTTATCTGTTGTTCCACAGCCAGGTGCTGATGGTTATCTCAGAGGCTATCTGTGCAGGGATCTCTATCAGCAGACAGGGGCCTCAAGCTGCTGGGGATCAGGGGACTGCATAGCAAGAGAGCCATCAGGAACATCACTAATGCTACTGAGATGGCATTAAGATGGCTGTAGAGCAAAAGGGGCAAACCCTGGACCACACAAGCCAGGACCGATCACCCCTGGTATTTATAGGATTGTCTGGGCAAGGAGTATGATGTTAAAAATCCTGAAACACCCGATGACCCCGGGTTACATCACTAATGATGTGTCTAGGTTAACAGCATTTAACAGTGTTGTTTCTCCGTCACCTCAGCATGCTCTGATACTCTCTCATGATGACTATAATGTATTTCTCAACCACTTTGTAAATAAGGTGATGGACTCGAGATCCAAAATGTCCTTAAGTTCCTCCCCTTATGAAGATGGTCCTAAGTGCCCTGAGTCATTCACCTCATTCTCTGCAATTACACTCAGTGACTTAGTTACAATAATGGGCAAGATGAAACCCTCATCATCCTCGTCAGAGATATTACCACCTTCTGTCCTATTTGGGACTCTTAAAAGCATTGGTCTTTTGTTGCTAACTATCATTAACAACTCACTAAGACAAGGTTATGTTCCTCCCTCCTTTAAACATGCTGAGGTAATTCTGTTACTTAAAAAAAAAAATTAATCTTGATGCCAGATCTGTTGATAATTATCGGCCCAGTTCAAAATTGTCATTTATTAGCAAATTATTAGAAAAAGTTGTGGAAAGTCAATTCAAATCCTTATTATGCAAATTACAGATTACTGACTCTTTTCAATATGGTTTTCAAAAGTAGCACTCCACTGAGACTACTCTTTTAAAGGTCTGTAATGATCTTTTAATGGCTTCTCATGCAGGGAATTGTTCTGTACTTGTTTTACTTGACCTCAGTGCTGCCTTTGACCTTTTGGCTGGTATCTCTGGCTCTGCATTTGATTGATTTTCCTCCTATTTATCTGACAGGACTTGTTGCTTCTCTAACCTGTGGGGTTCCACAAGGTTCAATCCTGGGTCCATTATTATTTTCTTTCTACATTCTTCCTCTAGCCAGCATCATTCAGTATTTTAATGACGTTTCTTATTGTTTTTAAGCAGATGACATTCAACTGTATATGTCCTTTAAACCTCACCAGCTTGATAAGCTGTCCACCCTTGTTCACTGTCTATTACAGATAAGTGACTGGCTCTCCAACAGTTACCATGTTTCAAATTCTAACAAGACTGAGACCATGATTATAGCCCTCCTGAACTATATCCTGAAATCAGTCCAGCGATTGCTTCATTTTGTCATCTGCTAAGCCCAGTGTTCGCAGTCTGGGTGTAGTATTTGATTCCTCTTTGGGCTTTGACTTGCATATAAAATCTATTTCACGTTCCTGTTTCGTTAATTTAAAGAACATTTCTAAATTGCGGGCTATACTTTCCTCAGCTGAACTGGAAAAGATTAAGTTTTTTGTTGTGAAAAAAAAGGTTATGTTTTTATTGAGATTATTCCTAGTTTTATTTATTTTGTTGTACAGCACTTTGTGACTACATGTCTGTGAAAAGCACTTTATAAGTAAACTTTACTTACTACTTATTTACTTACTAGGTTGTACTGTAAGCTGTGTCTTAAAACCAAACAAGGTGCTTGGGTAACAAAAGGCTATACTTCAGGTCTTGCAGGATTCTTTATCTACTCAACCTTGGAGGCTGCTCACAGCCATCTAGATTTATGTGCAGTAAGCTAATTTAAGCCATAGTTTGAGGTTTAAGCTACTGTTACTGTTTAAGATACTGTTCAACCTTTGCCTAACATGTTAGGCAAAGGTTGAACAGTAGCTTAACTGGTTTAACAGTAGCTTCCCTATAGATACCAGTAAGTGTCATGGTCCTGGGTCTTTGATCCAGTGTTGGACCTTCAAGTTCTGTTTATTATTAAATATTTTCTGTTTGATTCTTAGTTTGCTTATTGTTTACATTTTAATCTTTGTTTAATTCCTTAGTATTTTCTGTCTTGAGTTCTTAGTTCCAGCTACTGTTTGTGTTAGTTTATTTTATTCCCTGTTTTTCTTGTCCCATCGTCCTGTGTTAATTTCCCTATGTTAAGATCATTCATGTGTCTGTTTCCCCATTTAGTTACAGTTCTCACTTTCTGTTTTATTTTGATAGTGTCTAGTGTCTTGTGTCTTGTCCTCCTGTCTCATTGTCTTTGATTATTATCACCTGTGTCTCCTTACCCTGCTGTGTCTAATTCTCCTAATTGCCCTCGTGTGTATATACAGGTATAGTGCTGTCTTACCCTCAGTCCTTCTCTCAATGTCTGTTTACCTGTCCCATGTGCCTGTAGATACAGTTGTGGTTCAATTTTTGTGGACTTCATGTTTTGCTTTTTGGACTTTTGCAACAGCTTAATAAAACAGCTTGTCCTTTGTTAAATTCTGTCTGTGTTCTGTGTCTGCATTTTGGGTCCTCAACCTTAGACTCCATGCAGTCTGCATAATCTGCAGATTGTGACAGTAAGAGCTGGTATTTTAGAGAAGCTAAAAAATATATTTTTTCCCTGCAAAATGAGTTGCTATAAGTGATAACCTGTGGCTGGTTGTCTTCCCCTGAGGTATGTCAGAAGATTAATGAAAGCTGAAGTAAATTAAGTGCTGGTTGATTCATTGTTGGGTTTTTTGTTTTGTTTTTTTCCTGTTATGGAGACTCATGTCTGAGTCAAGACATACAGACCTGGAGCTGCTCATGTTGTGTGGACTTAAATTTCAGGTGTTTTACAGAGCAGATGTGGCATTTCTCTACTGTTGTACTGTATTTATTCTATGTTTGACCCTTTTCTCTTCTTTGTTCTTTAAATTCCAGTCAAGCAGCAGTTATTTTCCGCTTGGATTTTAACTAGTGGTATTTTAGATAATATAATAGTAATTTTAACACTGGTCTTCCTTCAGGGCTTATTGGTACCAACAGGTAGGCACAATTTGCTTGTAATGCCTGTGGTTTGTGACAACACCTGGCTTCTAGAGGAGTGGTGTGCAGTGGTATTTGAGTGGGTTTGCTTAGTATGTGTGAATGCAGGATTCATTATATTGTCCCACACTGTGCTGCAACCTCCAACTATCTGCTCATTTCCTACCCTGTTGTGTTAGACAGTGGATTATTTTTATAACAGTAATTTAACAGAATAGTTTTACAGCTATGTAAATGTAACTGCACTTGTACTGGACACCTTCACTGCTGTGTTTACTTAAATGAAATATAGTGGCAGCCTCTTCCTGGGTTATAGCACTTAAGCTCCTGGCATGGTATTATGTTGGCAATCTGTAGGTGCTATGCAGAGCTTTGCAAACCCATGCCGAGAAAAGTTGTGTTACTAGGAGGTTGTGTCAAAATTACGTGGAGCAACTGGTAATAGGGGGTACTTTGTTTGTGCTGTTGTTGGTCCTTTTGCCTAGCCCCTGCCATGGAGAATACAGTCAGACAAGGATCTTTTTGTTGTGAAGGGATAAAAACGATGAAAAGTCTCCACTGCTGCCATTATCTGTGCTTCATATGCATGCTTTCTGATCTTTTATTCTTCCTCTTCTAAGTGCACTCAGCTGTTCTCTTTCATATTCAAGCCAACCTTTCATACAATTAACGTTCTTTTTGGAGGACTCCACGCAAATGTCTCGGTAGCCTCTGCAGAGGTTGAATTCCCCACTATTCTACTCTGTGTGTGGCCAAAGAGTGCAGTGCAGGAACATAAATCCTACATTAGGCTACATTAAACTAAGCTGACCAACTGCTGGCTCCTGCTTTACCTTACCATAGAAAAGGGCATGTAATTCTCCTTGAGAAAACAAATAACCTTCTCTCCTGAAATGCAAAAATAGTCCTTAAAGTGGACCCATTATGCTTTTCTTTAATTTCTGTCATACACATACCATTACAGTTGTGGATGTGCATATTAAACATGGCTAAACTTTTAATTAATGAGTATGTGCAAGTAATGCCTGTGAGCCAAAAGCTCAGGCTTCAGACTGCTCTAAATGCTTGGTTCCAGACAGTTTTTCTACTCATGGATCTGAATGATGTCATAGAGAGGATATCCCTAATCCCTAGGTATAACAGTGAAGCTGCAAGGAACAGAGGTAGTGAAGGTAGATGAGTTAAGTACCTGGGGTCAACCATTTAAAGCAATGGACAGTGCACAAGAGTGGTAAAGAAAAGAGTGCAGGCAGGGTGGAACGATTGGAGACGAGTGTCAGGGGTGATGTGTGATAGAAAGATAGCAGCGAGAGTGAAAGGGAGGGTTTTCAGGATGGTAGTGTATGGTTTGGAGACGGTGGCACTATTCAATTCAATTAAATTTTATTTATATAGCGCCAAATCACAACAGTCGCCTCAAGGTGCTTTATATTTTAGGGTAAAGACCCTACAATATAGCACTAGCAAAAAGACAGTAGGTGGAGCTGGAGGTGGCCAGAATTCAATTTTATTTATATAGCACCAAATCACAACAATAGTCACCTCTTATATTTTAGGGTAAAGACCCTACAATATTAGACAGAAAACCCCAACAGTCAGACGACCCCCTATGAGCAAGCACTTGGCAACAGCGGGAAGGAAAAACTCCCTTTTAACAGGAAGAAACCTCCGGCAGAACCAGGCTCAGGGAGGGGCAGCTATCTGCCGCGACCGGTTGGGGGTGAGGGGAAACAGAAGAGAGCAGAGGGAGACAGGACAAAAAGACACACTATGGGAGAGAGACAGGGTTAATAATAGCTAATGATTAAATGCAAATGGTGTATAAACACATGGAGAGTAAAAGGAAGTGATGAAGAGGAAGTGCTCAGTGCATCATGGG
>VUQI01047025.1:0-12919 GCA_015106735.1 Paratilapia polleni | reverse complement strand
GAGATTCACCAAATATTAGCGAAGGATAAATATCCATACCTGCATGCAGTGAATCGCCAAGCCCGGGCCAGTGTACAACTTCTTGTGGCAAATATGACATTTAAAATGTTTTGCCTTCTGATGCTGAATGAGGATCTTTTCGTCATCAAAGTCTCGATTACAGTACCTAGAGGCTGAAGTTAAGGACTGTCCAGCAATACTGTACAAGACTGAAGCTCAGCATGAGAAAAGATCCCATACAAGCCGACAAAATAACTTAAGCATTGCTTAAAATAACCAGCACTCTCAATGACTAGATAACGCAAATCGTCCGGTTACACAAGTCTAAAGACTGATCAGCCCTAATGACTAAATCATAAACGTTTACCCTGCAAGCTAATTGCTAACAGAGCAGCTAATATCTAAAGTCTCGTTCCATTAAGCAGCACCACGAACCCAAACTCTACCAAACTGTAAATACACTCGATGCCGAGTATTTTACAGTTTTCATATATTTGATTGGATAAAATCAACCCGCTAAACCGTTACACTGTGAGGCCCATTCGCTAAGCTAACATAAGCTTTAAGGCGACAGGAGGCTAGTTTAGGCCTTCCCTTTGTCAAGCTAACATACAGCCTCTGGTCTTTCTTCGACGGCATTTTGATGTCCAGACAAAAAGGATACCAGCACCATGGCTTCATCTGCTTCTTCTTTTTTCGCCCCATTTTATGGAATACTGGAAAGGAGGTCTCGCAACGCTAAATACTTATTATCTTATTATCTGTTTGAGAACAGCATGCTGTAATCCCGTGACAAGGCCGAAAATGGCGCTTCGATGGAGGAAGTTGTAGCCAACACCGTAGTCTCGCGCGAATACAAAATAATCGTCATAGACACGCCCCTAGTTTCAAAACGGGGGACACAGCTAGTGTCCATGATAACGTTGCTGACAGGTTAAGTCAATAACTCTGATCTTCTCATTGCAATACAGTGTTCTGACAAACCTTGGGAGCTGGATAGTACTTGGAGAGATAAACTGAAGCATGGTTGTACACCAGGTGCCCCCCTTTCACCCTCCCTGTATGGCAACAGCACTCCCTGATGGCACCAACCTCCCAAAGCAGGACAAAGAGCTTCACAATAACTGTTCAGAAACGGCTCAAAGGGCTAGAAGCATTGACCCAGATACCAAACTCCCCAGATCCCAAACTCCCCAGATCCCAATCTGGTTGACCACACAGGACCCAACGCTTCAGTTGCCATTTGCCTGGTTCCAGACACCACAGGTCCCAAAAGGTCCCATGTCCATGACCTGACAGGTCAGAGCTTAATAATTATAAATAACCCTTCATGTAGCCTTTGTTGTGTTTCACATCAATGCCTATCACAAATTAAAATACCAATAAAAATCCAGCTTTATGGTGATGCAGACAGTTTGTTGCTTAAATTACAATGACTTCTCAGGTCATTACAGTTGCCTAACTAACAAAATGTGGCAACAGTTAGCCCCATAACAGTGAAAACACATTTTATTGCACTTAAATTGCTATAGTTAGATAACTTTGTATAATACTCATGGGTAAAATATTCACTTCTTAAGAAATCAAAGTCATAAAACAAGAATGGCAGCAGATTTGAGCTGATAATCAGTGGTGACTTATTTGGGTCTTCACTTACAGAAAGTTTTTTCTCCTCAGATATTATTTAATTTAACAGGTCAATTCATCAGAATTACTGCTAACATTTCTTGTATCTCAGTAACCATTGTTAGAAGGTTATATCCACCAAGATGTTTGAATGAGATGTTTTATGGACACTAAAAACATCATTCAATCAGACCTATAGAAAAATAACAATTTTAAATTGCACACTGTGCAACTTTAACCAAATAGATAGCATGTGCACATATCTACCATCATTCGAGTATTACTGGCTTAAAATATGCCTTTTGTAGTATTTTATTTAACAAGACTAAAAATAAAATAAACCGAGAAGACAATAACAGCTAAGAGTTAATGGTACAGGAGTTTAGTTTACAAAGGGACACAGGTCACCGCAAGGAAATTGTTTAGTCAGTAAATGCCTGCCATATTTTTACATATTTTTTTAACCAGTTTTGATTTTTTTTTCTAGTTGTATGGAGTTACTGGTACAGGGTCTATGCATTTCCATTTTGATTTCACGCATTTTTTTGGCAATACGATTTCTGCAAGCTGAACAACACTGCAGCGGTGAAGCCTTTAGAGGGTGAAGTTAGCCAACAGATCCTGCAGATTTCAGGATCCACTGGGAAATTAATACCAAAGCCCAGGAGTTGGGAGATTTCCGTCATATAAACAGAATAATATATAAACTGAATAATATAAACTATAGGTGTAAAAATCTACAGTTCTGTCAATAACAAAACTGGATGAGTGTGCTGCCTTTGCTTCTCAGTGTGCATTATGTAATGAAAGTTTAAAATTTAATTGATGGAGTCCATATATTCTAACTAAAAAGTCAAGACACTCCAAAGTCTGAAGGGCTATTTTGATGTAGTGCTAAATTTTTATCACAGGAGGGTGGTATTTCCTGCTATATGAAATGCAGTCACTCCAGTAAAACCTACAGACTCTAAAAACGCTTCATCTTTAGGATCATGTTCAATTCATACAAAGCCAGAAAGGTAAATAGCTATTTTGCCATTAAGCTGTCATGATAGCAGGTCTATTTATTTTCTAAGTAAAGGGGAAAGTGGATGAGGGGTTTAGGAGAAGAGAATTAGAATTTCTTTTCTGTCTTTCTGCTTTCCTTCTTTTCCTTCTTTTATCTCTCCTCATTTTACTACTTTTCCAATTTTTTCTTTCTTTTTTCCCTCCTCTTTCATCTTGGCCTGGCTTTTGTTGGATTTTAAGTTAAGCTCCTAAAACACAGAGAAAGCATTTTCTTTTCAGTCTAAAAAAAATTAAAAAAACAACCTGTTACAATGGCATACCTGTAGCTCAGCATTTTGCTGGATCATAAGACTGATCTCCTCCTCCAGTTTTCTCGCCTTGTTGACAAACTCTTCTCCCATGGAAAGCTACTTCTGCTTATTGTCTCTTCTCTGTTTCTGCAGCTCCTTGTTTCTTTTTTTGTTTTGTTTTTTTCTTTTGTTTGTTTTCTTTGAAGCGGTTCTCCTTTGCTGCCAGCTCAGATCTGAGACAGTCCTCCAGAGATTTGTATTTTTTTATTTATTTTTTTGGCATTCTGTCTTGCTCTGGTGGCACTTGGTTTTAATTGTTTTCAGCTTGGCCAAATTTTCTTCTACTAGTGCCATCATTTCAGGTTTGAAAATTCAGGCCTCCTGGATAATGGAAGTTTCTTTTCACAGTGCTCCTACAGAGTTTTAAACTCAATGGCCACCTCCTCCTGCCAGCTCCATATTGTATTCAGTGACAGTTTTGTCGAAGCAAAGCTTCACCTGATTGGCTTGTTTGCACTCTGCCTCTCTGTGTTTTTTGACCTTTTCACTCTCAGCCTGCTGGATACACAGATTTTCTTTTAAGGGCCAGGCTTACTTCTCCTTTTCTTTCAATTTTCTGTCTGTCTCCTTGCACATGGTGTCAAACTGTTTTTAACTGCTTTACAAAGCTGTCCAAGTCCTGTCTGGCCATTAAATGTGTTGACACTTTTCTGAGCTCCTTTCCAGCAAATACCTCCCCGCACAGCAGCATTTTCTCCTGTGAGCTCCTTGTTTTCCTTTTTGAAGTCCAAAAGGGTTTGCAGCAGGATGTGCACCATTTTCCTCTATGTGCATGCTGGTAGGCAGTTTCCTTAGGCTGCATTTGTTCAAGTGACTGAAAGACAAACATTCAAAAACAAGGTAAAAATATGTTTCCACAGGTGAATGAAATGTAGCTGTTTACATCTACTGTTAAATAGCACTGTAAAGCTTTTTTAATGAGACCTAACAAGAATCTGTCAAATATGAATGAATATGAAATTTTAGCCAGATAAATATGAGAATTTTTTTTTGCAGTTGTTCTCATATGCTTAAGCAATCATCTGCAATTAAATGTTTAATCATTATTCCTAAAACAAAATACATATGTAGCATTTATGATTTCCACTACCTACTTCAATTAACAAGCACCAATCAAGTAAATTAAGCACCAATCAAGTAAATGTTTCAATATCATCAGTGTGAGGTCAAATGGGCACACATCGTGGCACAGATATACTGAACGGTGTCATTCAGCTACAACTGTTTCTTCAAAAATGCTTAGAGCATGATTTTCTTCGGCTAATTATACCAAATATCATGCAATATAATTACCTTCATCACAAAAAATAGACATGCTTGAGAAAAACTACAAAAAACACATTAATTTACCTCTGATGAAAATGACCTGTTGACCTGTGTTACTTTTCTCAATCAAAGTTAATCATCGCAAGTGTGCTCATCACATGAAAATTTACATAGTGCAGCACAGCACTTCACTTGACATACAAAAGACAATAACTGATACAGGACATTTATTGTAATGTAAGAGAATTTTCCCTCGTTCACGGATTTCCCTAAAACAGACATTTTCAGTCCAATTCAACACAGTAACTCAACAGTGACTTCAACCCCGTTGAAGTCACTGTTGACTGTCACGTCACATCTTTGACATTTGTCTGAATTTTTATCACAATTGTCTTATGAATTCTTGAGTTATAGCCAAAAATGTAATCACAGTGACATTTGACCACCAAATTCGAATCAGTCCATCCTGTGGCCGTGGCTGTAGTGGATGTTTGTGCCAGATGTAATGAAATTCCCTCCAAGTAGTCCTGATATATCACATTCACAAGATGTAGATCACAGATGGTCTTTGACCATTAAAATAACAGCTGCTCCCAGCACAAAAACTCATCTCATGGAAGCTGCAGTAACACTGATAGATGAAATAGAATTCATCTCATTTCTAGCACACAACTTGTTTTATCCACTAGATGGAGACAATGTTGCAGAAATAGGCCACGGATTTTAATGCCTTGGTATAGGACAATGCATTTGGAAGCAGTTGTGTGGAATTCTTTACTTTGGCCATTGTGTAATAAGTGTTTGTACCATGGTAATGCCAGAGACAGTTTAATGTACTCCACTTGTACAAACATGTCTATGATGTTTATGGTCCAGTGCATTTTAGAGCCAAATACATATATTTGAGAACTTCAGTTACTATTAGATCATCAACGCAAATATAAGAAAATAAGGTGTGATAACATTAACTATTCTGATGTATTATAATACCCAGTACATCAAATAAACTCCAGACTGAGCATCTACAATGTTAAAGTGATATTTTGTATCATTCATCATGAGTACTTTTGGTGCTTTAAGTGTATTTTGTACTTGTCTTTCCATGCACCTGCAAATGCACGAATTACATATTAAAACAAGGACAAACAGTAACAAGTGTTTCTCTCAGCAGGCAGCATAAATGTTGAGATGCAACAAATGAATCCAGACAGATTTTCCTTTCCAGCGGCCTCTCCTTTTCTTCATCAAGGTGAATGATTACCTCTGAAAGGGAAGATTTATGAAGGGGAAACACAACTGAGGCGGCTTTCCTTGGCCGCATAATGAATTTTTCATTGTAGGCCTTCAAAACTGCTACACTCCATGGTTGTACTGGCTAGACAGAGAAGATGTTCAGTGACAGCTTAAGGGGTCCCTTCTCTGAATGAATTATGGCTGATTCTTGTATTCTCACACATTTCATTGATCACTCTGACGTCTACTTTTTTTTTCCCCTCACAGTGGCTCTTACCCCAGCACTCCACTCTGGGGCCCTATAATCTCTCCCTCCAACCTTTAGGTTTACATTTTACAGGTAATCTTGTTTCAAAGGTGCTTAGTTTGAGCATTTTTTTTCTTTGATAGTGAACAATATCTCCTGTCCTTCCTCAGTATCGAATTAAACTACAACTATGATTCCAAAAAAGCTGAGTAAGACTGCAATGATTTGCAAATCATTTAAACCTCGTATTCATTTGAATATAACATATATAATATTGAAACTCATATTTATTGTTTTTTGAAATCATTGCTCATTTTGCTTGTTGTCCACAACATGTCTCAGAAAAAAACTGTCACAGGGCAGGGGAATGTTTACCAATTTGTTGCATTGTTGCTTCTTTTTAACAGACTCTGTAAGTGTTTGGGAACTGAGGTGACCACTTGCTGTTGTTTTGAAAGCCAAATGTTTCCTCATATTTAATTTGCTATTTAATATAGGGTTTCAGCTGTTCAACACTTCAGGGCCTTCTTTGTTGTAATTTTTATTTCATAATGTGCGTAATGAAGCTCCTCTTCATTATTTCACAAAGCAACATAGATTTGCACATGGGTAATTTATACACATTGTAAAGATAAATGACTGCATGCACACACAAAGACTGAGGATACAGCATTTTATTGATTAGTGTTTTCTTCTGGAGTGTTTCCTTGTTGGCAGTCTACCAGTTGGTACTGGTGAAGACCTGCCCAGGGACTTAAAATAAAGATTAGTATGGAGAACTCGGTTATGCCAAATAGAAAACTGAATTTTAATTGATATCTCTCAAGTGATTTCTAAGAAAAGATAAAAGATAGAAGTTAATGAATGCACCAGCTGAGCTTTTTACCTGTGTTTCCTTCCCAAGGTGTTCAGGCCAAAAGAATCCCCAGCTGTACTGAGCGCCTTTTTTAAAGGCAACACGTGGCAACAAGTGTAATGAAGATGGGGATGAAATGGGTATACAAACTAACATTTTAGATGATAGCCTGAAGGCTAAGGTGATGAAATGATTCAAATACAGTTAATGATTCTTGTAGAATTTATAGTATTAGTGAAGTTCTGTTTGTGTAGTTCATTAGTTTAGCTGACAAGGATACCACAGACAGTGGTATGACTTGCAGGTTTTTTAGTAGCAGCCTACAAAGGGCTCCCAGTTCACAGCAGAGGATGCTGAAACCACACGCCACCTGAGGTCAACAGTGTTTTTAGTTTGCTTTATGTTTTGTGTAATATTCATTGTTGGTGAATAAACACCTGGTTGGTCTGCACTTCATCTCCGCCTCAAGCTTCCTGTTTGTAATGGCTTATGTCTCTCCAACACCTGCACATATATCATTCAGCATTACTGTTACATTCACAGACGTGAACCCCGATATCATCACAGATGTCGATAACAAATCAGACAGTCCCTCTCTTTTTTTAGCCCGGCGGACCTCCAAAAAGAATTTCAAATTTTGATTGGTCATACTGTAGTGTGTGTGTGCATCCATGTGTAGTGAGATTTTATTTGGGGTCAGGATGTTTGTTGGGTTAAAACATTTGAGCAAATGGAAAAACATTAACAAACATGTTGCATGGACATGTATATGGATGTGCTCAGTTTGTTACATTGCTAAAGTATTGTTTGTAAACTTGTGTGACAGATTGGTTATTAAAGCACAGACAAACAGCATCATTAAAAATCTGATACACTAGAAGGCAAAATCCATCCATCCATTTTCTTAACCACTTATCCAGTTCAGGGTCGCAGGTGGACTGGAGCCTACCTCAGGTGTCACAGAGCAACAGATGTGGTACACCCTGGAGAGGTCATCAGTCTGTCACAGGGCTCGCAGAAATCCAAAGAAATCATGTTTTGTTTCTGTATAAAACTGTTTAATGTACTCCAGTATTTACATATCAAATCTAGAAAATATGCACAATGTTAAAATATCAGTGATTTACCCCTCATTCAGTTTTGTGCCATAGCCCTTATTATATACAATCCCAGGCCATTAATAATCAGTTTTTAAATAGGACACATACAGTATATAGCTAACGTATCACAATGCAGACCGACCAAACAATGTACACAACATACCAATATCACAATGTAAAAAAATCAACAGCAAATACATGTTAAAATATTAATCTGTATTTAATTACAATACATTATGTTTGTGCCAAGCCGTTACCAGTGTAACATGAGGTTAAAATACAGTACAGTTTTAGACTTACAGCTTAGGGCTGGGGTCGCTTTCTATCTCGGTTCGATCAATTAACAAATTAAGTTGTGTCAGGAACTAATGAGAGAGCATTGATTTCTTTGCCCAATTGCCTCCTGAACTGAGAGTGAAACAACCCCAGCCCAGATGTATTCGAGGTCAGGCATGTATGTTCTTCTACATTTGGTAATGAGAAAAAAAACTAGATTTATTCAGAATGGCCCAGTTGTCTTTACTGGTGTTTGTTTTCATTAGTCTAATCCCATTTAGACCTCAATATCAATAAATAAACTTCTTTTTACTCTTTGCAGTTTTTTTCTTATCTTTGCAAAAACTACTTCAAATAAACTGAAAATAATTTGAGTGTACTTGGTGTCAGTAAAACGTTTGTTAGAGAAAATGTAACATTCAAATGACAAAATTAAGACTTATTTCACTTCAATAAAAGCAACACATATTACGTTCTGTGCTCTTGCTGCTACTAGCAATGTTTTGGCATAATTTTTGAAAGCGTAAAGTCTGAATGGCACTTCTGCTTCTTTTCTTTCTGCACACACAATGATACACTTGTTGCACTCCTTGCAAACACACAAAAGACACAAGTTTGAGGTTGGAATTGTGCTGCACACAAATCAGTCCTTCTCTGGTGAAGTAACAAATGCTGAAGGCAACACTGTACCCACGCTCTCCTTCAAAAGGCTAATTCATAATAACTTCTGAAGGTGAATTGTGCCTTCAGAATTGCTCCCAGTTCTATCTTTACTGTGAAACCTGGAGAAGGTTGACTATCCCGCTGCCTGTTGTATCCTCACATGCTCATGGGCTTCTTGTAATGATGACAAAACACCAACTTAGACTAAGTTCTGCTCTCGATCTCATTAGACTAAGTTATGATTTTGTTCATTTACAGGATTTTTGGGAACTGATCTATTCAGAAAATGGTTTATATTGTAGGGTTTTACTGTCACCCTACACTATAGGCAACTGTGCAGAAATACTTACACCAGGCTGATGTTTCTAGGAATAGGCACCATTGGATCGAGAGAGAAGAGGCGGAGAAGAGGCAGAGAAGGTCAAGCCATGCAGACAGGTCTGTTCCTGCCTTCTGTCTCACTGGCTGATACTCTTGACACAAAGATCCAGCAGAGATGGAGACAAAGAACAGGCGAAAGTTAGCTTGTATGGTAAGTGGTAGCCATGGTAAGGCTTAACCAGAAAACGTAGCACATGGGTCCAAAAAAGTTTAGCGTAATATGGAGGGCTGCTGCATGCCAAGTATAATTGCATCAGAGCACTGGATGTAGGAGTAAAGTGGCTGTCAGACAACCACCAGGCGGATGGGCATCTACCAAGGGAGGAATAAAAGGGATACAGTGTCTTCTGTGCCTCTAATAAGCATCTCATGGTGGTGGGGGCAGTCGCACATCAAGCAGGCTGTAGGCAAAAATGTTCCAGAAAACAGCGCAGAGCACAAACAAGGTGTAGACACAGAAAAATATCCAAAACAGGGACTGCTCCTGGAGTCGCTGCTCATAGTTCTGCAGAACAACCACACCCAGCGTCAGCCCGACCACCACTCCTCCCAGATGAGCTACAAAGCTGGGATTTGGGCATGGAGGAAAGGCTGGAGGGTAGAACCGCAGCCACACTGCTCGACCAAACTCTACACTCACTGTGAGGAGAAAGAAGAGGGGAAGACAAAGTGTCAGTGAGACATGAGCATGTAGGTAAAAAACAGCTGCACATATAAAAATAAACAGTCCCTACTTTAGGGTAGATGAGCTATGAAAAAAAGATGTCCAGGTCTCTTTAAACAAGACATAAAACAACACTGAACCTTTGTTAGACAAGTTTCAATTGCTCAAATCGCTCCTCCTGTGTATACTTGACTTTATAAGATCTGTTCCTAACAAGCATCTAGTGGAAGTGGTGGGGAAAAATTCAACAGTCCTTGTTCTGTGCAAAATTACATTATGAAGTTTTGTGCAAAGTTATTATGAGGCTTCAGCTTCAATTGCCAGGATTATGCAAATCAAGTGGATGGGTATGTTCTACACTCACAGCCATCTTTGTACAAATTTCCCTCTTGGGATTTCATTGACATATTTTGCTGCTGCATTTATGTGGCAGGATAGCAATAGAAGGAGAGAATTCTGTATTAAGACTGTGGAAGATTTTCATTTGGTTCAAGACTCATTAGAAGCAAACACTGGAAGTGCCACAACTCAGTTAGGCTATAGTCACACGAGGGAAAACCGTAGTTGGAGACCATGGTGTGACCAAAATTTTTGCGACCGTATGCAATCAACTTGTGATCCCCTTGTCTTGAAGTAGTCACTTCAAAGACGGGGAGCAGATCTGAGACCACTCCCAGTCAGTTGCCGTCTTCAAAGCAACTTTGGTGCGTCAAGACGGCGATAAAACAGGGACAAAATGACAAAGTTTTGGCACTGTACTCACAGCTTTGAGCTATTCAGCTGTGCCAATTACACACTCATTCTGATAACGTCTCCCCCTGTCATTCCAAATAAATAAACACTCCTAGCAGTAACTATCGCACACACATCTATAACTATTGCAAAATAAGATATGCTTTTGGGCATTAAATTTAGCACAATTTACAATAAATTGCCTGCCACAAACCTTAGTAACTCTGGTTTTTGTGATTCATTACATTGTATCATCACTTGGAGAAATAAATGATGGGAGCAGATGAGGTGCTCATCGGCGCAGACTGACTCAGACTGATTGCAACGTGTTAGCAATCTGTTTGCCATTAATAAATTAGATGGTGATTAACTGCATACCTTCACCAAAGAGATTGATTGCAGTCAGTCTGAGTTGGACCCAGACAGGTTGTCTCCCGCCAGGCAACCTGTGCAATTGCCTTGCGACCAAAATTGGTCGCCCAGAGGTTGACCACGGTTAACCTCTGGGTAACCAATTGGTCACTGCAACTACTTGCAATCAGTCCCAGACAGCAAAAAAATTCAGTGCAATGTTGCGACTGATTGCACCAGAGGTTGCCGACCTATTTTTCCTCTAGTATGACTGAGGCCTTATTGATTTGGATGGATTGTGTCAAAGGTTACAAGCTACAGAGTAAATTTGTCATTGTCAAACATTGCATAGGTAAGTAACCCACCACTTTTTTCACCATAATCTAACATGACTAAGCTTTCTGATCCACCACTGCATTTACCTTTTTTAGTTCGTAGTTTTTTGAGTAAATCACTTTGAACTTGTCAGATCTGGGTTGCCTGGAATTCCATCTTGCCTTGCAATGCAATTTGCTTGCATCCCACAGATGAATAGAGAACTTTACATCACCACAATCACAATGTCTTGGCAGTTAGAAATCCATATGCTGAAGCTGCACTGCCAGAAAGCTTATTATTGTTGCATTTAGAGAAAATAAACACATTTTTTTTCTACAAAAGGAACCTTTGTTGTGACATTAATTTCTGGTGCTGAAGTACTAACACAAGCACAATAAAAGTACACAACTCTTCTGTTGAACAGAAAGTGTAAAGTGTGGGAGTGTGGCATATTTATTCAGACTTACTGCAAACCAGAGCCATGGCCATCCGAAATAACTTAAACTGACACTTCATTCCTGACCAGTTCTACAAAAAGAAAGAGAGGGTGGAGAAATCTTAATGAAACACATTTCTGATGATAAAGACAGAACAAACTCTGCTAGAAGGGCAAGTCCTTCTCACATACACACACACAGACACATATACTTACCTGAAATGACCTGAGATTGTGCCCTTTGTCTGAATTCATGTCAATTTTAAAAGCTCCAGAGACACTCTGACCCCCAATCGGTTCTTGCTGTGTTAGATAATAAAATTTCAGTGGAGAGGAGGAAGACAAACTCCTCCATACCGACCTCAAGGATGTTGTGGCGGATATGGCAGGATACATAATAAGAACCCCACTGCACATAATAGAGGTTCACCTTGAGTGATGTTTGCCAAATGTGTCTGATGACCTACTGAAGAGGTTAGACCAAACTGAGTAGGCACAGATGTCAAAGGACAGCAGAGTGCATTGAGATTGGATGCATTTTATTCACACTTTGTCACATAAACATGCACACATGTTCACGTGCTTTCGAAGGAAAGGGAAAAACTGATGGTGAGGAATGTATGGCATCTGTAGATAGAGAAGCACCTGTAGGGCCTCGCTGCAGGCTGCTTTGAAGATATGACAATGATCTGTAGTGACAGGACCGCTGAGTGATGTGATAATCATTGATACGCACATGCACACTCATACATGCACATGCAAAACTTACCATTACTACATTGGCTAAATGTGCAGAGACTAGGGCATATACTCCCCCAGATGAACCGACCACCGGAGCCGTCATATCAGTGACAGACACAGCCAGAGACCCTGCAGTGATGATAAAGGCCACATGTCAGTAAAGCTGCTTTTGGTAAATTCATAAATAAATCAGGACATCCTTTTACTGTCTGATACCCTTGGAGGGGAACGTTCATTGAAGAATTATTCAATGTGGGCTTCATAGATAATTGGGAAACTTTCTGGGGAAAACCTGGTCTTATTAGGAGAGACGGCATCCATCCCACTTTGGATGGAGCAGCTCTCATTTCTAGAAATATGGCTGAATTTATTAAACCCCCCAAAATGTGACTATCCAGAGTTGGGACCAGGAAGCAGAGTTGCAGTCTTACACGCTTTTCTGCAGCTTCTCTCCTCCTGCCACCCCCCCAAAACCCCATCCCTGTAGAGACTGTGTCTGCTCCCAGACAACCAAAAAATAAAACAAAAATCAGCAAAAAACAAATTAAGCACAAACATTTCCAAAGAAAGAACAGTATAACATCCTCAACTGCACCAAAGAGTAAAAAAGTTAAATGTGGACTATTAAACATTAGGTCTCTCTCTTCTAAGTCCCTGTTAGTAAATGATTG
>VUQI01047023.1:0-12962 GCA_015106735.1 Paratilapia polleni | reverse complement strand
CTTAAAAAAATCAGCCCCCATCATATCTTAAAGACCTCATAATACCATACTATCCCAATAGAGCACTTCGCTCTCAGACTGCAGGCTTACTCGTGGTTCCTCGGGTATTTAAAAGTAGAATGGGAGGCAGAGCCTTCAGATTTCAGGCCCCTCTCCTATGGAACCAGCTCCCAGTTTGGATTTGGGAAACAGACACCCTCTCTACTTTTAAGATTAGGCTTAAAACTTTCCTTTTTGATAGGAAGTTAGTTAAATTGCAATAGGCCTAGGCTGCTGGGGCCTCCCATGGCACACTGAGCACTTCCTCTTCCTCACTTTCTTTCACTCTCCATGTGTTCATACACCACTTGCATTTAATCATTAGTTATTATTAACTCTTTCTCTCTCCCATAGTGTGTCTTTTGTCCTGTCTCCCTCTGCTCTCTTCTGTTTCCCCTCACCCCCAACCAGTCGAAGCAGATGGCTGCTCCTCCCTGAGCCTGGTTCTGCCGGAGGTTTCTTCCTGTTTAAAGGGAGTTTTTCCTTCCCACTGTTGCCAAGTGCTTGCTCATAGGGGGTCGTCTGATTGTTGGGGTTTTCTGTCTAATATTGTAGGGTCTTTACCCTAAAATATAAAGCGCCTAGAGGTGACTGTTGTTGTGATTTGGCACTATATAAATAAAATTGAATTGAATTGAATTATTTTAAAAACAGGCAAGCAAAGGGTTCATATTGTGACCCAACAGGTGCTGTGTGCCTCTGTGGATATTTAGTATTATTTCCACAAAATGAGGCACAATATTATGTGGGCTCACTACTGCAAACAGTGTGTCCAGTATAGACACCAAAACAAACATGCACACACACTAAGCAAATCTGTTATGGGTAGTCTACAAATAAATACATTTATCCTGGAGAAACTCCAGCTTAGTTCCATTAAAAGAAAATGTTATTTAAATCTGAAAAGCATATGCAGCCCTATGCAATCTGGATATTATTCTCGTTTGGCACATTTTGCCAATCTGCAATTCCCTTTTCTATACACTATACCATGATATACCAGGGGTGCAGGTTTTGCCTTTATAAACATGCTGATAATAGCTATATATTCCAGATAAAGATATACATCTAAATAATGCAATGAAAAACATAAAAAAAAGCAAGCAGTTATCTTTATCAAAATATAGACTATTAATATATACATAAATTAATTAAAGGCAGCATTTCTGATAAATTGCATTGGTTTAGTATTTTATTAATGTGACTAAGACCTCTAGTCATTACAACTAAACCAGGCCTTAACATCAAAACAAAAGTTCTAATCTCTGATACCGCAAACTGTCAATGTCCAACTTTTAGTTTTTGGAAACCATATATGCACACTTTTCACAAAAACAAAACATGTCAAGCCAGGAGGAGGCAGGCATTTAAATGGTACTTTACCTTACACTTTAAAGTCACACCAAGAGATACAAAGTCAGGAAGTCACACAAAACAGCTTGTAAAATGCAAGAATGTTTTGCATTAGTGGTGCTCTAAACACACTACAGAGGAACTCCTACACCATTTCTTGTTGGAAATGTGTGGTTGGTGCATGCTTTTATCCCACACTCCCTAGTGCCTTACTGTACCATTTGGGAGTGCATTTTAAGGATGGGTACTCCCAGTTGGAATCAAACCTCTAGCATGTCAGTGATGCCTTTAAGCCATCCAGAATTGCAGCTGTCTACATCATGCTGAGACAGCTTGACCTTTCTAGTTACATCACTCAGGTAAAACATGTCACTCCACAGAATGAAACTCCCCAACGGCAGGAGTATCCTTGAATTGACCCTCAATATCCAGGATGCCTCTCATGGTAATTGCTCAGCTGCTATATTATATACTTAAGAGGGAGTGGACTTTCTTTAAAAAACGTTTTTCATAACAGACAAAAGTAGGCATACAAGTCAAAATAAAGGTTCTGCAGCTAATGTGGTTGGTTATATGAGTTAGCCCAGTAATGATACAAATGATCCAAAAACCAATGTACCAATGTAAAATAATTTATGGAAATATATGTAGGAGGGTTTACTGTTTGGCACCTTCAACCCAGTGTCACTGTGTTGAAGCAGCATTTACTGTCCTGTACCTGTGAAACACCCACATGTCACAGCTCAAAAAAAGCTCTCTTCACAGCACATCTGTATGAGGCAGAAGGGCTTCCTAATGGCTAAGGAGACGTGTCCTTCACTCAGACGTTACACAGCCTCCATGCTGACATCTTGGAGAAAACGAGGTGAATGTTCACTTTGAGCTTGACAAAGATGTCATGGAAAAAAAAGCAAGAATTTTTCTTCTAAGATGCATCAGTTATCAGATTTTTAAAACTGGGAGAAAGCATAGTAGTCCTTGCAAGCGTTAACAGTCTTAACACACTGACCAGTATTTTATTCTTCCCACATTTTTTTAGCCTACAGTAAGTAAATCATCAGTGGCTACATCCCTGCATGCGCACTACACATCGTCAATGTCAGCTTTGATGTGGAGCCGATCCAGATAACATTCAGGTCAAGTCCAAGTTACTGTACAAAACATTTTTTTGCAGAGCAGCAAGGATGCTGGACCTGAGCAGCATTAGTTGCCTATTTAGCCTACTTCTTGGGGGAAGCCTAGATATTTAAAATGCAGCAACATCGCCAAACAAGTGGGTCAATCAAATATTGTTACCTCTTATCTGTCAATGTCAAAAGCAGTCAATTATATAGTAGGCGAAGAAATGGGCTAGATCTACCAGTCTTATTTTAACGCACCAAATGAAGCAAATCGACTGATGTCAAATCCAAAGAAGAGCAAGGAGATAGCTGAGTGGAAAACATCACACCAATCATGTGAAAAGGTCGTCTGCAGACTGTTCATATGAAATGTTGTCAGCGCTTCTGCTGAGCCAACATCGAGCGGTCCGCCTCCCTGTAGTGAGAGCATTTGGGAGGAACAGCACCTTGAAGAATAACGCCGGGGTTAAAGAGAAACTCGATACAATCTATTAAAAGAAATTAAGACAAAATCCTACCTGATGTCCCTCACTCGTCAATTCATGCGAGCTGACTTGGATGAAGGCGAGGCGACACACACCGCAAGCGGGTCAGCTCAGCCTGACTGCCTCCCTCCTCCACAGCATCAAGCCCCTCCTCGTTTATCGTACAGTGTAGAGCGATTGGGGGGGGAAGAAAAACGACCACAAATCTATGCGCCGCAAAAAGGAAGCGGCGTCACACTAACGGGGTGTCTGATAATATGTATCCCGATCAAGATAGATTTAAAGCTTGAAGTGTATGCAGTCGAGTCAAATGAGCAATCCTGAAGGTTAACATTTTAACCTGACCATCATGTAATGCATGCACGCATAAAGAAACGCACGAAAGGTTTGAATGACTCAGTTCTCTTATTTTGAAAATGCTTTAATTTGTGCAGTGTAGTACACCTGCCAAAAGCGTGTCTTGACACTAAGCGTTAATGGAAGACACTGCTGACATGGAGGATGATGTTTAAAGTGGGGGTAAACTGTACAACTCTTGCGATAATGTGCAGTAGCCTACATCCCATATAACATTTAGAGAGAGTATGTGTCTGTTAAGATTTTTTTTTTTTAATGATTGCGAGATAGTTGTGGAGAGTTTTCTAGCAAACCTAATAATTAATCAATTAAATGCGCATATAACAAGACATTTTTAGCGACAAATCTGCCAAAATTACAGTATATTTAATGTATCAATATGACCAACACCTCCCCTCTGTGGGTGTACTATTGTTTTCTAAACATATACTACCCCCTAATGGAGATATGGAAGCATTTATGCTCAGGATATACAAAGACATGCTCAACCCTGGAAAAATAAGGGATGGCCTTAGTGAAAAGTACTGTCAGTACTAAACAGATTGATGTGGATGATTTGTATTTCACATAAGGCATTAAAAGATCACAGCAGGACTGATTATCCTAGTCCACACAGATAGCCTACTCAAAATATTTTTGTTCTTTATTCTCTCACACTTCCCAAGCTGAGCTTTTACTTTGGAAAATCATGTAGTAGTATAACGAGACTACAATTAACTTTAAGCTTTTCTCGTGCCAGTTGGTTTGAATGCATATTAACTAAAGTAAAACTATATCCCCGTATTCCACATTAATAGCCCTGTTTGTGAGTTTAGAGAAATAGTGTTAAAACAGTAACTTGCCCTCTGGTCTATGTGGTACATGATGTTCAAAAGGTACGTGTGAATTACTGATGTGACCTGAACATTTTGGCAAACATTTCTAAGTACCCTACTCCCATTTAAGACACTTTCCTGGTATATTGTTAGCACTGACAGCATTCTGCCCTTTATTGCCCAGTAACACTCAGTAACCAAGTTACTCCACTTGAACTTTGTCATGTGCAAATTGAAGCTGTTTTTTTTTTTTTTTTTATGTTGTTTTTCTTGTTTTTTCCATTGGGATTTTACCATGAAGAACATTTTAAGCCAATGCATAAAAATTATAAAACTACCTTTGTAGTAGTAGCAGCAGGTAATTAGAGATTAAACTGATACAGGCTTTGTCAGTTGTGACGTTTGAGCACTCCCTTAACTACCAAATTAAAGCTTTTTTCCTCTGTGCTGGCCAACAAAAACTAGACCTGTCAAACTGTCCCACCACAAGAGGGAAGCACTGACATAACATTAAACTAGTAGTTGACGCTCTGAAGAGCAATGTTCAGTATACAAATAAATGTTATCACTGGCCTTTTTAATTATGATTTTAAGAGTTCAAAAACCAAATTTGTGATGTGACCCACTAAAGAACACTGCAGATCTTCAGTTAATGGCAAAGTGATGTTTGATTAATGAATACTCTGTGTGTATATGCCATGCTGATATAAATACAGTACATATGTACATAAAAGAATCAGTGGAGTAATTTAATGTTTGTGGTCTCAGGCTCTGCAGATTGTATTTTTATGACCAAGAAAAGTAACGTAAACATAGAAATCAATTCTAAAGGTCCTATATTTTGTGTAATAGAAAATAATGTTGCATTTCTTGCAATCGTTTTAAGAGTTACAGCAAGCAAATTTAGCACATTCTTAATTTTTCCAATTTCACAGATGAATTCCTTTATAAAACTCCAGTCGTGTTGTGCAGAGGGCTATTTTTTTCTCTCAAATTTCAAGTAAACATGCAAAGTATTCTCAAGACCGAAAATGTACTTGGCTCATTTATAAGGACATGTGTGTAATGAAGCAAACTGCATCAAGAATATTGGTGATGCAATGATATGGCAGGAAATTATTTTTGCATCATTACATCACCAATATTCTTGATGCATATTGCCTCATTACATAGAAGTATCATAATAAAAGTGCTGCAACAAGCAGATATAATATAATAATTTCACCTGGTTCAAACAACAGCAATTGCCACATTTATTTCAATAAAACACCGAGATCAATGTTAAGTTAATAACCAAGTTGCTTGTTTTTCTTGAACTCTTGAGACCAAAAGGAGGTCTCCTAAAGTAAAAACACAAGGAAGTTTTGTTTCTTGAACTGTAAACATCAGTGGCAACAAGTGTTTTGTAAGTGTTGAGAACTCTTATCAAACAGATCAGCTTGTTTATGTTCTTAGAACAAGGTCAAGCACACCATCTAATTTAAATGCATGGAAAAACAAACACGAATTAGAAGTCTGCTATTTGTTTAAAAACAGCTGCTCACTTTCAAAGTAGTATGCTTATCTTGCTGAACAGCACTGCAGCCACTACAGGCGCACTGAGCTTTGTTGTGGTTTGGTAATTTCCATGGGAACCAGCGGCTAAGCAGAGCAGGAGGATCCTGTTTGAGCCGGAGGCGTGTGTTAGATTTATTGGTTTCCTGCTTCATTTAAACTGCCTGTGTCTCTCAAAGAGCCACAGATTTGCAGGACCTCCATCTGCTGTCAAGAGAGCCCTTACAACTTCTCTATCTTTCAGCACCCTAACTGGAGCTTTTTCCTTTTTGGGATAACATTGTGGATTATCCATATCCCCAGATTATAAGGTAAGAAAACCTCCCTGCCGAGTAATTGTTGTGGATATTCTCTCTACTTGTGAATGGGTTTTATTTCAAAACATAATTCAGAACTACAGTGTATTTATTTATTTTTTTTACAGAGTTTCATATTTCTACCAGAGGACCCATGTGGATGGTGGAGAGGATCCGCATGTCAGTGGAGAGATCTAACCTGCCTACCTTAACAGCAGAGCTCAGCTTTAAACTTGGTGACATCATGTTGGGAGAAAAGGCTGACAAATCCAAAAGGATTTCTCTCTGTCCTAATATCATCACCCCTGACAACATCCCAGAGTTCTGCATCCCCCCAACAATCCTGTCCTTGCAGGAGATGAAGAATACGGAGCACAGCCGAACAGCTCGCATTATCAAGGTGCCTCCAGGTAGAGGGCCTAGCCCTGAAACAGAGATGGCACTTCTCGAGCCACTCAACCCACACATTATTCAGGTGGAAAGTGTAGATGAGAGCCCCTGTGATGGCTGCAGTGATGAGGAGAACACCAATGCAGATCCTCAGAGCCAGGCTGCCTTATCCCTTCCACATCTGGCCAAAGCCCAGACCAGCTATGGCTTTTGCACCTTACTAGAGAGCCCCCACACCAGGAGAAAGGAGTCGATTTTCCATTCTGATCCAGGCTCCTCTCCCCTGCTGCTACCCAGAAGTCGATCCAGCATGTGTTCCAAACTCACCCCCTCCACCTCACCCTCCTCCTCTCCTTCTTCCTTCAGCCTTAACAGCCTGACCTCCAGACTTTCCCCAAGAGGCTACACCCTAAACTGGCAGACCACTCTAGACAGTGATACCACTTCCTCTACTGAATCCTCTCCTTTCAGCTCGCCGCTGCTGGCCAGGTGCCCTGCCAAGTCTTCCCTCTTCAAAGCACTGAGCCATGAACTGCTTTTGTCAAGGAACATAAGGAAAGCAATGGTGTCTAGGAACAACTCCCTGTCCACAGATGAAGGCAGCTCCACAGACAACAGTCCCAATGTCATGAGGAGGGCATCAGAGGGTTTAGCTGAAGGCCTGCCCAACAGCTACAGCCTGGCACCACCCACCATCTTCCCCATGGACTTGACTCTGCATAGAGAGAGGGCCATGAAGGAAAAAATGGTGCCCATTGGAAAAGATGGAAGTCTGAGACTCTCAGCAGAATACTGTCTGGAAAACCGAAGACTGCGAGTTCGACTAATCAGTGCTGAAGGCCTTTATCCTCTGTCTGTAGACCCCAAGATTATCAACTGCAGCGTCAGCCTGTCTCTGATTCCTGGAAAAATCCAGAAGCAACGCAGCACAGTCATCAGAAAGAGCCGTAATCCGATCTTCAATGAGGATTTCTTCTTTGATGGTATCTCAGAGGAAGACCTCAGCCAGCGGTCCCTTCGCTTTAAAGTAGTGAACAAAATGTCCACTCTGAAAAGAGACTATCTTCTTGGTGACTGTGATTTGCCTCTTTCAAGCATTGTATCATTATAAAGTGAAGTACTTTAGTAGCTTTTTTATGTACTGAATTATTTATTTAAATTTTTATATTGTAAAAGAAGATTTTTTTTTATTAATTAAATTATGGAAAAAGCCAACGTTATCTGCCTTGAGTACATTTCTTGAGTACATTTCAAGGTCACATTTAAGACTATGCCAACAAGTTTCACAAACTGAGCTGTCTAGCAGAATAGGGAAATATTCCTCAATTTTCTCAACATGCCCCCCCCCCCCAGAATTCAGTTCTCAGGACAAAGTTTATTTCATGAAAATTGTCAAATCACCAAGAAAAAGTATAAAAGTATAAGTATAAATGCTTACAAAAAAATACACATTTAAAAATATTTATTTACACCCTTCCATTCATTTGTTTGTTAATGTGGCTGCACCATCAGCTAGTGTGAGACAGCTTCCATCTCCATTTCTTCTAAGCCTGCTGTTTTCCTCCTGACCTTTTCAATGATTAAAAATATCTCAAGAAACCAGAAACCTTAGATGGGCTTTTTTCACAATTGAATATGCATAATTTCAACAGTGCAACAGTTTTTTTTCTCTCCAAATGACTTACTGCCATGTTTTATGATTATCAACTGAAGCTATAAGAGCAAGCCATATACCAAATAGTGGTTAAATATTTTTCCTCTTGTTTCCTAGAAAACTTTGTTTTCATATTTATTGAGTCTTCCTTCTCTTACAGAACAACCAATTTAGAATGATAATGTGCTACTAATATATCTTCTAAGTGAAAATATCTGTGAAGTTCAGAGTTGGCATTTTGGTTGATGAAAATATAAATAGGAAATAAAAAAGTGTCAGTTTACTTTAAGAATAGACTACACTGTTTAGCCTTAAATATAGAGAATGAGCTAAATATATTAACTCCTTTAAGCCAACTTAATAGCCAATTTTCCATTTTAGTGGAATATATATACATATGTTTACTCTACTGATCAGAGCAGCACCTCTAAATGCAGACACGCTCCAAGTATATCCTGCTGCTCTGAGTAATAAATATCCGGCTTAAAAGCACCAGCTGCCACTATAGCTACTAGTTAAAGATTAATAGGTTTCTCCGGGCTCAGAAAACCTCTAACAGGGGACTTACAACTGTTGGTTATAAACTATATGGCAAAACGATATACAGTAATGCAAGGAAATGGGAAAATTCAAAAATACATAACAATAAAAAGTTACTACCAAAGCTATAACAATAACCTGCTGGGCTTTAATATTACAAAGCCACATGTTTTTAATGCAAACGTTATAGTTTGAATTGTGTCCCTGAGAAAAGCCTTTGGACAAATATAGCTCAGTTTGAGCTTCAGTTTGAACTACAGATTCATCATAGCCACAAAGACCTGCAATCCCCTCTCAATTGTTTAGATGGAAAAAACAATTTTTTTCTTTGTTTTTTTTTTCAGTACATAGGCTTTGTATTACTGCAATATACAAGAGCATCTTGTTTCTTTTCAGGAAACATTCCACATCAACGTGTTTCAACAGCACCTTTGCACAGGATGTAATTCAGTATCCTGTAAGGAGGTTGATAATGCTGGATCATTTTGTATTGAGTGCTGACTCAACTGTGAAATACCCCATCATAAAAGAGAATTACCTGTGATTCCCCTTGGTGGTCAACCACTGATTCAGTGGGAATTTTCTCTAATCTCAATTTAGTCAACATAGCAACAACACTTGTCCATGCTAGTGCCACCTACAGACATATTGTGTCTAATCAGTGGACATTATTTAAATGACAGGATGTTATGAAATTGTTAATTGAACTTCATGGATATCAGCTACTTTTTGAAACCGGTACATCTTCAGGGCTGACTTCAGTAGTTGTCAGACCTTTTCCCATTTCCTGTTTCTTTTTGTGAATCCTAGCTGCCCATCTCACCATAACTTACAGTTCACAAATATAAACTTAAGACTGATCCTTCACTGACCCAGTTCAGGAACACCATACAATATAATATATACATACATATATATATATATATACATACATATATATTATTAAATAATATTTTTTCCTAATTTGCTTGAACATATAGTAAAAATATTTTAAATTTGGGCAGGTACAAAATGAACTATGTTTTGTGCTTTCCTCTGATTACTAGAAGTGATTTCATCCTATCTGTAGGAAGCATCTGTCTCCCTACAAGCTCTGCACCATGAATGTAAACGTACAACAGGGGAAGTGCACTGGCTTAATCTCAAGTGTCTGAAAACAGTTGCTTGGTTACCTTCATTCACCAGGATGCCTTTGCCCAGCTAATGCATATTGACAAAGGATGTTAGATGGGCAACTGGAAGTGACAGCAACTACAAGTAGATATAATAAAAGACGTTTCAGTCTTCATTATTGTGAACTCCTTTCTCCCATTCAGCTCTCTGCTTGTATCCGGACATATTCAGTATTCAATAGTTTCTTGTAATGGAAATAAAACGTTATCATAAGATATACAAACTATCCCCTTCCCCTGCCATATCTCACTTGTCCATTTTACATCTTCCTACGCAAGAGTCTGTTCCAACCAGTCTCCTTATCTTGTTTTCTGTTTTACCAGGCTCCTAATGGCACAAAACGTATGACATACACCTTAACATGTCACTTCAAATGTGTTTGACCAGTCTAGGCACCAGTACAGCCATTGCTCCACCTTTTTATGTTCTCAGAGTAAGAACAGCTTGAACTTTTGTTTATGGAAAACTGTTCGATAATTTAATCAGTCAGATATGTCAGTTTCCTCCCCTAGTTTGACCTTTAGTCATGCGAGTCAAAGAGGAACTCTTACTTTTTTCAGCTATGATGTTACATATGTAACAACACAGCTGAAAAAGTAATAAAATATAAATAATAAATAAAATGCTGAAAATTGCATATGTTGACTTCAAGATGTGAGCAATTGATATATTGACTTCAGGAAGTATGCAATTAATTTGCTCTCTGCAATCTTTCACTGTTTTTGGTTGTAAATGCAGGAAAGCCTCATTGAGGATTCATTGACCCCTGGGCCTGGTAGAGCCCACTGATACCTACGAGAGAGGATGACAAAGAAAGAGGAACGGAGGGTGGGCTGTGGAAATGAGAACAAATGGGTGTGAGAGCCAAGTTGGCATTTTCTGACATACAACCAGAAGAGTAGTATTTGGAGTGTGGTCCTGCTCCTGAACTTCAGATCAAATGTCTCCAATATAAATAGCACTAAGAGCACATGTATAAGAGAACTCATGTGACTGTTATTTCTCCACTGTTGCGGGTTACCAAGGGCTCATTCAGAAAGTGCATCAGATTAATTTGCCAGTATATATATTGCATTTAAAAAAAGTCTTTTCACAGTGTTACCATGTGTACTGTATATCTCTTGTAATCTGAACTTTTTTTGAGGACACGCTGAGAAAGCACAAAATCTCCAACAGAATCACAACGCAGTGAACTCCTCTGGCGACTTACATCACAGTAAGGCTTCTGTTGGAACTTTAGCTGGACAGAAGTGCCAGCAGTAGCTGAAAAAGAGGGTTTTGGTTCAGCTGGTGAAAAATTCTGAACTAGTGGAGGAAACTGATTTCTGATATCAAAGATATGGAACAGATGCTCGGATGGCTTTTCATATATGTTGTTGTTTTTCATCCACCTCAAGGTGCAACAGTCAGATGAACTGCAAATTTGTCTTACGTGTAATAGGAATGATGTGCTGATGATGGAGCTTACTGACATGTACGTAGACAATCATTAGAGACTGTCAACAATGATCTGCCTTTTTGTTTGCACGGGTAAGGCACACATACATAAAAGATAAATCCTATCAGAAGTCAAATTTGATGTTCTGTTGAAATATTAAAGAACTTTTGTCAGATTACCTGATTACAAGAGGTCAAAATATTCCATGATGCACTGTGAGTACTTGTTTTTTTTTCAGGGACATGACATCACTGTTTATAGCCCACTCTTCAAACGAACACTGCATTCAGTGTTCGGTTTTGCACCAGGTTAGTGGAAGCACTGAGTAGGCTTCATCATTAGTCTGGGGACAAATGAGGCCAGATGAAACCAGATCTGACTGAAACACACGCACACACACACACACACACACACACACACTGGTAATGCCCTATGATGCTCCGAAATCACTCGAGTCTGCATCATTTAATTGAGGTAAGACATTTGCTCTAAATCATGGGTAATTGAATTAGATGTGCTTCTACAATGTTCTGCATTATTGTCTGCACATGCGTTGATGCTACTGGTAAAACCAATGCTTCATAGTGCTTCATAGTTAAATTCTGCTTTATTGACTTTATTTCTCATGTCATTCTGACTGATTCAGGTCATTTATTTTGGCTCAGTTACAACATCAGTGTATCAGTGGCCCTAAATTGACTCAAGTGCCTAACATATGTTTTCTGTATAGACATTCACAGTTTACGATAAGGCTGAAAACAAATCATGCTGTGTCTGCACGTAGACAGACTCATCACTTAGTCTGTGCACCTGTCCTATGCCACACCACCCACTCAATCACCTCAGGCACTGTATGGAGCTGAGTCCAAGCGTGACCTGTTTAGTACATAACAACCAAACGTACTGTTGTTTGGACTTCCTCACATCTGTTAAGGCTTATATAAACAGAGCCATGGTTTTTGAACTTGATCAACCCTGTTCAATTTAGATGCTTAGATTCCACATGAAGCTTTCAGAGTGCTGATGGTCTGGCTTTGGTCAGCTATTCTTCACAATCATGGATCTTTGGTTTTGTGCTATCTTGACAGTGTATTAATAAAAGGAAGAGGTTAATAACTCATCATGAGGCCTTGTATGACATACCAGCTGAGTGTTTTAATTTTTATACTTATATACTATATAATGCCATGTGCCAACACAATGCAGAGCAGCTACCTAAACCTCTCTCCCACAGAGGTCGATCATTTTGTTAATAATCTTACATCAGTTCTGTGTATGACGCTGGATACTGTGGCTCCTCTGAAAGAGAAAGCTTCAAATCAAAAGAGCTTGACCCCGTGGTATAATTCAGAAGTGCGTGCCTTATAGCAGAAAACACGTAAGCTGGAGAAGAAATGGTATTGCACTCATTTAGAAGGCGCTCGTCTGGCCTGGAAAAATAGTTTGTTGCTGTATAAGAAAGCCCTTCGTAAAGCTAGGACATCTTATTATTCCTCACTGATCGAGGAAAACAAGAACAACCCCAGGTTTCTTTTCAGCACTGTAGTCAGGCTGACAAAGAGTCAGAGCTCTGTGGAGCCAAACATTCCTTTACCTCTGACTAGTAATGACTATGGACCCCTTCCCTACAAGACCTACAAGTCCTACCAATAATTAATGCTTCAATCTTAAATATACTCAATTTATCTTTATTAACGGGCTACGTACCACAGGCCTTTAAAATGGCAGTAATTAAACCATTACTTAA
>VUQI01047022.1:0-12602 GCA_015106735.1 Paratilapia polleni | reverse complement strand
TTCTCGGTACCCTCATTAGAGGTAGACTGAGAGATACCACTGAGGGTATGGCTGCTGCCACCACACCGACTCAACTAACCTGCCAGGAGCAGAGCGGGTGCCATGAAATCGACCAGTAGCCATGCATTATGGAAATCCAGCTCAAAAAGTCGTTTTCTCGCTGTAAAATATGCATTAAAAATAAATTTTTTGACCGTCACAAACTAAAACTCCAAATCGATTTTCTTTACAAAGAAAAAAATTCATAAAGTCTAGAAGTGCTGCAGCATTGAACTATTTCATTCCATGGAAGCCAACAGGAAGTCAGTCTGAATAGCCAGCTGAGGCCTTGGACATCATGTCAGCGTATTCAGCTTAAGAATGGCTTGTCTGTGAATCATATGTGGGTGTGGTCCCCAGATTTTTTTTGTTTTGTTTTGTTTTTGGAGCTAAAAGTGACCATATTTGAATTACAGTATAGATTTAGTGAGGATCAAGGGGTGTGACGGTGACCCTGAGGACATTGTGCACACCCATATGGTAGCGACTCATCATTGACAAGCAGTGGTTTCAAACATACGGCCCGTGGGCCAGTATCAGCCCAACAAAGGGTCCAATCCGGCTGACTGTATGGCTTTGCAAATTGTGAAAATTTCAGGAAAAGAAAAAGTCACTAAAAAAATAAAATAACCTTCCACTACAGATTCAGCCAGTGGTGTCTGCACTGTTCTAATAAGACTAAAGCACTTTGCTGGATACACATATTTTTTTTGGTTTTTCACTGTATATTGAACCACAGTGTGTGTTGCTGATTGTTAAAAATGGATCATATCATTACTGGTTGATACAGTTCTGTTTCAGAGTTACAGCCTTCGTACTGACAAAGACATTACCCATGGCCTATCATCCCACACCAAAGTAAGGTGGTTAAGACAGTACAATTCATTTGTAATGGCAGAGGTATGAATGTGGAAAAACTTAGACATATAGTTGAAATTGTACTTGTTTTTCTGATGACATTGCAGACATCGTCATCTGTTTAGTAACTCACTGGTTCATTAAATGTAAATGTTTACAGAATGTGCTTGCACTTCATTATAGAGAAAGAAAGACAACAATGAAATATCTTGTTTTATTAGGATTGCATGCGGTTGTTTTACTGGCCTAGACCGATGACGATCAAACTGGACTAAAATGAGTTTGGCACCCCTGCCCCGAAGCATAACTGCTTTACTGTCAATTTACACTAAATCTGACCATAATTTAGAAAATTATCATCACACTGTACACAGGAAGATTTGAGAACAAGAACTCCCCCTGGTGGTCACTAGAAAGACTGCAAGTTTAAAGCAATTCTGCATTGACTTCCCTTTTCAAACTCCGAGTTTACATCCACTGCTTTTACAGAATCTGACAGGGATGTCACCTTACAGCTGAGTTTGGACCAATGCAGGGGGTATGGCCCTTAGGACAAGAGATGAGATTTTGCCTGCTGTCTCATTCGATTGTCAGGAATTTGGGGCCTAATCTGAAAAAGAAACGTGAAAATCTAGCCAGACTCGAGGATAATTGATCCAAAATGTGCTCCACTGGAATAGACCCTAACAGTGACAGAGCACTAACCTAAGCCTCAAGATTAATTTGGTCAATTAACAAGCAGCTGCTGGGGAAAAGAGCAGCAATGTAATACAAATAATCTGTTAAAGTCATGCACCAACAGCCTAAAACTATTATAAATGAGAAAGGGTAATTCCACAATACTCAGGTTTATTCAGATCCACTTTTTATAGGACTTACTGATAAACAGACTCAGAAGCTTCAACAGTAAACCAACAGCCTGCTTGACCTGAACCTCCGCAGAAAGCCCTTATGGTACCAGTGTTCATCACCAGTGTTTGGCAGCACTCAGGGAGCAGTAAAATTGTATTTTAAGGCTGCAGTGTCTGCAGTTTTGATTCAAATGCATGCTTGATCTTAGGGTGCCTCAGTAATAGCAGCAAGCAGTAGCCTCTGGGCCAGAAGTGCCAAAACTGCAGTTCTTCTAATGTCCATTTGAGATATTGAAATACCAAACTTTACAGTGGTATAAATCATGTTTACAGCTTGGCACAACATTTCTTTGTTGCCCTCTATCAATAGTTTCTCCCTTCATAACAACTACAATGGGTGAATTTTTTTTTATAGGGGTGGGGTTGCTTTGATTGACAGGTGTCCCAAGACAGGCAGCTGTAGCTGTAGCTGCATTCGCTAGACCTCACTTCTGCTAACTGGAGTCACTGAACTGGAATTTTTCATGGAATTATCTGACAAATGATATGGCTTTGTGTGTGAAATAATATGGCTAGTTCTGCCTAGGTTTCTTCCCATTAAAAGGGAGTTTTCCCTCCACACTGTCGTCAAGTGCTTGCTCATAGGGGGTCTTCTATTGTATCCATATAGTTTAGGAATACAGCTTGCTAACCAAACTTATATTAGCTGATAACTTGCCATTCCACACTCTCATCCAAATATGGTAAGTTCTGGCTCCAAAAGTCTAACTTGGTGATGTCATGGTGGCTCCGTCCATTTTTTATATACAGTCTATGTATGCACTGTAAGTGCAGATCCATTACAGCATACAACTGACAAAGCTTTTCTTTTTTTTTTGCAATTTAAAAATGCACTTTGCATTTGTATTATTCCTTTGTAGTGTTTGATTACCAAAAACATTGCATGTAGGCGCACTGCCATGCTGTACGACATTTCAGCTAAAGCTAGCGCAGGTAATCTTTTAAATCATTCATTTATTCATTCATCATTCTTTCATTTGCAAATCTGTTTTCCACTGTGTCAATATTTGCATGTGGCATTAATGTGCTGCAGCTGCATGCTCAAGTATTAAACAGAGGATGGAAGAAGAGACAGAGGAAGAGATTCACAAACCGCTCACTGTTCTGCTTTCTGACATCTGCGGCTTCTGAGCTCTTCACAAATCAGAACAGGCTGCCTCTTCTTCCTCAGACAGGTCTGAAGATGACGCGCTGTCAGAACATCTATCAATAAAATACATTTCACACACACACACACATTCCCTTGCATTCACAGAACAGAATACACATATGTGTGCACATCCACACCCCTGACATAAAGATGAACGGCGCACATCAGTGTTTCCATCTTCTGCTCTGTATGGGACCCTACGGAGGGGCCTCTGCTGCAAAGAGGAGCCAAGTTTGGCTCACGCTGCTCTGTCATGACCGTAAAAATTATTGATAATAACTTATATGACATGTCTGCGCTCAGAAGAGGAGTTCTGCGACATGCTGGAAATTTGGTGGGAAAATGCAAAAGGAAACTCAAAGCAGGTGAAAGCAGCTTTACTGTAAAAATAGCGGGTTTTTTTGGCTCGTGCCCCGAAGTAGGCATCCAAGGTTAGAGTGCCGTCTGCTAACATCCTTGAGATGCCGGGAGTGTGTCTGAACAGAAAGCAGAACACAACGCACACACACGTACACACTCAAAATCTGAGGATTATTTTCATTTCAACTCCACACAGACCTTATTACCTGTGAGCCTATGATGTGTGACTGGCAAATAAAACAGGAAGCTGAAAAGATGGATGGGATCATGGGGTTGAAGGCTGACACACTTTAGGTGAACTCGTCCGCAGCAGTGAATTTGGATCTGATATCAGCTGCCAAATTTCTATAACTACGCCAAGGATTTGTTTGTTGCAGCACAGCCTCGCTATTTGTTTAGGAAACTGAAAAAAAAATTCTTTTAGCTGTGCTGATATGTTTGTTTGATTGTTTTTCATTATAGTCATTTTAATTTTCTCAAAAAAAAAAAAATGTAATTTTAGATAAAAGGCAAACAAAAATGAGCATATAATAGCTCGGTTATTAATTATTGATGAATAGAAATGTCTAATTTTATTTATTTGTCTCCAGCAAAAGTTTTCCAATTTATGTAAAAAGCTTTTATCTCTTGTAATAAATAATACAAAATCCCATTATCATCCATGTGACTGTCGAAGCTAAAGGCACAATTCTTTTGACTGAGTTCATTTCTTTGAAAAAAAAAAAAAAGAAAAAGAAAAGAAAAGAAAAGTGACCTCAGCCCCCGGTGAAGTGTAGCAACCTCAGCATGCAAGAGCAACTTGTACTTAAGTCCAGTGCGATGTTTACCTCTTCAAACTCCAACTCCGGCCTCGACAGATCTCCAAACCAGGGGTTAAAGGAGGATACAAACAAAGACCGCAGAGTTCAAGGGCCTCAGATTGAGGCCAGAGAAATGTTTCTGTCGCTGACCAACCACAGCAGCGCAGTTAGCCGTGTCATTTTGCTGTCCTGTCTCTTTGATGGATGGATAGTGGTGAACCTCAGAGGAAGCGCGCGCACACACACACACACACGCTCACAAATCACATGAAGGCCTGAGTCAGCCCGTGGATGCCTCTCAGCACATGTGCGTATAAATGAATGTGTGGGCACGCCGCGTTGCTCCGGAGGCAGGATGCCGTTTCCACATCCTTCTCTGCCTATAATTAGCTGTCCTGATAAAACGCCGGTTTGCTGGTGCTTGCAGGATCAAACAGTGATGAGCAGGCAGCTCTCTTCACAGCACACTGCAGACGCCAGGTGGCTGTCCTTGAGTTGAGTGCTGGGCTATATGCAGTACGCATCTGGAGGGCAATTAATCAGAAAAGGCAATTGTGATATTATATGATGCCACTCTTGCAATCACAATTACTGGAAAGACAGGCCTAGTGATTGGATGTAAGCTTTGATTTGTGATATTAAGGAGATGCGTAATTGTTTAGGGGGTTGACTCCAATTTTACATTTTCACTGTTTCATCTCATTAAAATGCCCTCAACAGGCAGAAACTTACTCTATTACAGTGCCTGTCTCATCTTCCTGCATGCGTCTTCACACAAATACAGAAAGAGTCACACGTGCTTGCACACACAAACTGTAAATTACCAGCAGGCCAGGGACTGTATGAAAATCCTCTTTTATTGTTTTAAAAGAAAGGCAAGGAGAGGACCATTAAACCTTTTTCAATCCCCTCTAGATACTGTAATGACAGCTGGTCCACTACTTAAATCTAGACTGAAATATAGATAGCTAGCTGTGAAAGTCTGTGTACAAATTGCAATCAAAAAGTTACGAGAGTGTGCCAGTAAAAAACTAAATTATGTACCTGATTTAAATTTGTCTGTTATCCCCTTTAAGGTCATCTTCTTGTGCAGCAGTGCAACGCTAACAGGGCTCCTGCTATATTTGGATCACTCCTTGGAGGTCCTGATTTGACCACTTGCAGGTGAGCATTATGCGCTGAATCTCCTCCACTGTGTCAGAATGTGATCCTCCAACTTCAGTTTTATTTTGGATAAGGGGATGAAGTTGCAAGGAAGTCAAATCTGGTGCTGACTGTGTTGTCAGTGTGCTGCAACATCCTCCCTCAAATGCCTCAGGTGCTGACAGTCTGCCTCCAGGGGGGCAGTGGATGGAAATTACACTGCATTTACAATTGCATCTTTTCGACAAGCTTATGCAATGTCACAACATTTGTTTCCCTCCAGAATTACATTAATTTTTCTCCAAAATCTTGTATTGATGATAACAGGTTTGCCTAACATGTGAAAGATCCCCAATTTGATCCCGGGTGTAGATAAATCCCTTTGGAGTTCTGTCAGGAAGGGCATCCGGAGTAAAAATCTACCAATTCAAACATGTGGAGCAACCTGCTTTGGCGACTCCTTGTGAATAATGGAGTTAAGGTCTAGACTCTGTGGAGGCCAATCCATGTGTGAAAATGACGTCTCATGCTCCCTGAACCACTCTTTCACAATTTGAGCCCAATCAGTCCTGGCATTGTCATCTTGGAACATGTCCCTGCCATCAAGGAAGAAAAAAAATCCACTAATGGAAAAACCTGATGATTCAATATATTCAGGTAGTCATCTGACCTAATTTTTAAGGCACATAATGTTGGTGCACCTCAACATGACCAACTGAAGCAGCCCCAGATCATAATAGTGCCCCCACAGGCTTGTATGGTAGACATTAGGTGTGATGGGTGCACTCTGGAACAGGATATATCTGGACTCACCCGACCACATTACCTTTTTCCATTGTTCCAGAGTCCAATTTTCGTGCTCTCTAACAAATTGAAGACTTTTTTCCCCAATTAGCCTCACTGATAAGTGCTTTTCTTAAGGCTACACAGCTGTTTAGTGCCAATCCTTTGAGTTCTCCTTGCATTGTGCGTGTGGAAATGCTCTTAAATTCATTATTAGACATAGCTGTGAATTCTACTGTTGATTTTTTACTCTTTGATTTCACCAAACAATTAAGGGACCTCCGACCACATTTCTCCCTTGAAGATAATGGTTCACCACTATCCTTCCATGTTTTAATAATGCTTTGGGCAGTTCTTAAACCAGTTTTAGTAGCTTCAGCAATCTCCTTAGTTGATTTCTTCTTTCATTTGACTGAATCTGAGCAGAGAGTATAGCCCTGTACACTTCGGATTTTACCCAGCTTGTTCTGTCAGCTGTCACATCATCAATAAACGCTAGTGGACCGTTTCACATGACTGCTATACATACCTGTCCCATAGCATTTTCTCCACCATGTTTGACAGATAATGTGGTATGGTTCAGATCATCAGCTCTTTCCTTTCCTTTTCCAAACCTTTCTCTTCCCATCATTCTGGTACAAGTTAATCTTTGTTTCATCTGAATTTTTTTCCCCTAAGAGCTCAGCAGGTTCTTGGAGATGTTTTCTGATAAAGTCTAATCTGGCCTTCTTGTTCTGAGGGTAACCAGTGGTTTGCACCTTGTTATATACCCTCTATATTTCCATTCATGAAGGTATCTCTGAATGGCAGACTCTAACAACAATACACCTACCTCTTTGAGAATGTTCATGACTTGGTTAGATGTTGTGATGTTGTTTTTCTTAACCAAGGAAAAAAAATTCTGTGATCATCCTCTTTAGTTTTCACCTGTGGTCTTCCAGGCCATTTGATGGTCTTCTTCACTTGCATTGACATCTCTTTGGACCTTGCATTGAGAATTCCAGTGAAAAGCTATCAAATACAGGTTCAATACTTGGAATCAACTCAAGATATTTTATCTGCTTAATTTGTCGTGGAATAATAAGTGAACAGGTCTCACCTGACCATGAAATTGCTTAACAGTCAATTGTCCAATTACTTTAGAGTCTCTGAAAATGGGTGATTATCTATAAAAATGGCTATAATTCCTAAACAGTTACTAAAATACTTTTGTTAAACCCCTTGAATTAAAAGTGAAGGTCTGCACTTCAATCACATTTTGACTGTTTGATTTAAAATCCACTGTGGTTGTGTACAGAGGCAAAAATACAAAAATCTTTGTCATTGTCCAGAAATTGACCTAACTGCATGTGCCATCCTTTATTTGGTTTATGACTAACTGTGAAACAGTTCAATTCACTTTGTGTTTACTGCTAATTGCTGAGAATCACAATGTGATTGATTGTGACCATGTTGGCATGACGGCATTAACATTTGAATTCCCGTGTTAGGAACGGTCTCACAGAATTTCCAGAAAATTTTTTTGTTTTCCATTATGAAATGCTGGGGGACTGTATTGCACTTTGAATGTATTGCATGATTAGCACTAGGGAGTTTATTTTTATAACTTACATTCATGCATCTCTTCCAATCATTTTTACACAGTCCCGTAGTGGCAGAGTGCGAATCTGCCATGTCAGTGCCTGTTAACCTGCAGCTCCAACAACCTGAGAAGAGAGGAGCACATTTTTCAAGCAAAAAGGTAAAAGTGGGTTATCAGTAGGAGGTTGCATGGATTTTGAGCCTTGATTATACCTTGTATTTAAATGTCAAGATATCCCTTTGGAAAGATTCAAGGTCACCATGTTCCAGAATATTTTAACCTGACATAATGGAAGTTCACATAATATAACAGGAGCGAGGTTTTTTTCATTTTTTTCTTCTGAATCAGGAATCTTAATATAAACTACCAAAATGAATATCTAAAAAATGTTGATCAGACTGAATTTTAGTATAACTTCTGAATCATTCTCTTACTTTACTCCACTTTTGCTTTTTCTTACTTGAGCCTTTACTTTAAACTGTTATCAACGCAGCTCTGCAATGACAATGAAACTCATTTACAGACTGCAGTGGCCAAGGCTTAAAGCTGCTGTGTTAAATTGACACTTTTGGATTTGTGTGGCGGAAGCTTTTGTGATAAAAAGAAACTCTCGGTGTAAACTGTCATTAAAGAGGCAACACTTTACTTACACTTTGAAATCCTGTCTACGGCACCAACACAAATAGTGAAAAAGAGGTTATAATTGGCCATCATGCAACGATAATGGCCGTCGTGTCAGCCCTTCACAATGGGCTGTTTCGCCTCTCCCTTTATCCGCTTGATTCTGTCTCCCTCACACTGTCTGCTATCTTTTGACAAATAGACAGGAAAAGACGTCAGCGAGACACAAAGATACTGACAAGTGGAGAGAGAGAGAAACTGAGTGAAATAAGAAGGAGAGGCACTAATCTGACATGATCAGACTGGCAGTGTGTCCATTGACTTCAGGGTCAAGGAAAAGCCTCACGTGAACTGTGTGAGCATGGGGTGGAGGTTGGGGCCTTCACTGCAGGATGTGTGAGGCCAAGGGAGGTGAGAGGTGAGAAGGAGGATGGGGGCCAGGGGCAGGGAAGGGTAGAGGTGGTAGGAGAACCAAGGTAGAGAGTGAAGAGAGCAGTGAGCTTTATGGCTTAGAGTGGGTGGCTGCTGAATTGATTATGAGCATATACTCTTTGCCTCTTTCACCACACAACCAGCACATGGTAGGATAGCCAGGGTTTTCCAATTAAATCCAGAATTTTTGACAAGACTCATTAATGAATATATTGAACTGAACATGTTTTTACTACATACACTGAATCAGGATGTATTGACAAAAGACTGGGCTGCAGGTTTGTGACAGAGAAACATTAATTACTGGAGTCAGTTAAAGATTTTTTCTCCTTGGTGAAGTTTTTAACGTTTGCGTGCTGACAGGCTTGATTTCATCTAGTTGTAGAAGATAAACAAAATTAAATTTAAAATAATGAATCGTGTGACTTGTATTTGAAAGAAGCCACTTGCAGTAATGATGCACTGCAGTTTCCAGCTTTATAGCTACTTTCAGTATATAGGTTTGATGTTCCAGGCCACAACCTTTCTGTTGTGGTCATTCCTGATTAGTAAGAAGGGTATGCTTGTATTTGTTGATTTTGTTGTGCTTCCTTGTGTTTTCAGACTCTCCTGCTTTCTGTGTTCCCCTAACCCTAACCTATGCCTTCATGTTTTCTTGTCTGGTCTTACTATTGGACTCCATACAAACTGGAACCACCAGCTTTTAGAATTTATGAAATGTTCTTTATTTATTATTCTGATTATTTAGTAATGATGTTAGGTTATATATTCTTCATATTTTTATTTGATATATATATATTTTTATTTTTTTATATATTGGCCAAGGTTTCTGAGAAGATGGATATAGGGGGAGAGAATCTGGAATGAAGTATACATATATACACATCCGTTGGAGAATTCAGAGAGGGAGCCGGACAGGACCACCAGAAATATTGGTGAATTTGCTCATTTAGATCACTAGGAGCGTGCACTGACTTTAAAAAAAACAAACTAAACTAAATTTCTTATTCCCTAACCCTATGCCTTTATGTCTCACTGTTACTTATTTGTCTTTTGGTTGCTTCCTGGAATACTTTCAAGATTAATTGTGGTCAGTTTGTTAGTTTGCCCTCCTGTTAACGCTTCCGTGTTTTCCATTGTAGCTCATGCTTCTCATGCTGCTGTTTATTCCTGTTTTGTTTCATGTTTGAAGAATGATGGGTGCACAGAAATCCTAGGCTGGTTTCACACATGCACTGCAGTAAACAGTTTTTTATTGCCAGCTACCTAGTACAAAGTCAGTGTGAAAACAGCATGATAACTGCCCAGAAAGTTCACAGCGAACCAATGGACAGCATGCATCCTACCTCCTATAAAATGTATTGAGGCAGCACCCCTGCCTAAAGTAAAAAGAGTATTTCCAGCAGTGAGAACACTTCTGATGGGGAGAATTTCCTGTTGTTTGCTACATGTGTGCAAGGACAACTTCAGACAATGCTGCCATCCAAGCTTATTCATGTAAGAAAAAGGCTAATGACAATGAGACAAAATTGGCAATTGGCACAAATCTTTCCTGCAAATAAGAAGATACTAACTGAGAAAAAAAAAAGTTTTTTAGGTCTTTTAAAATCTCAGTATTAATGCAGAATCCCAAGATTTCAGTTGATAATGAGCCTTAATTGTACATTTTAAACACACAGTATCAGTGAATGAATACAGTTACCTCAAACAGAACCCGTAGCTTTAGAGGCTTTGGTTATTCTGAGCCTCAGGGCATGTGCCTACTCTAATGAACTTATATCACTGTGTATTAAGTAGAGCTTTAGTGTGAGATCAGCTATGCAAGCATTTTATAGTTTCTCTCTTGTACTTGTATCATTTACCAACTTTTCTCTGTGCTCTATGAGCGACCAGAAACATGCAGCAATTCTGGTAAAGGGAAATACAATATCCCAATAATGCCCGAGTCCCCACACGCATCCAGTAATCAGAAAAAGATTTTGTAGGCCCAGAGAGAGCAGAAACAAAGAATTGAGTTTTCCCATTTGCTCTCTGTAGGAAATCTGTAATGTGAGGGCAAAGGGCTCAGTGGGCTCTTGTCTGATAAGTCAGGGCACTCTGTGTTAGTTGCATTGATGAAAGAAAATCCTTTAAAGGGTTTAAGTTTTCACGCTGCTGAAGTCAATACAGATTTTCTATTGGGTGCTGGGACAGTTTCAACCCTCTCACTCTTTTTCTGTTTTCCTCTGTCTTTGCTTCTCTCCTGGTAATTCATCCTCCCTGTGAAATTCTTTCTCTTTCTGCCTCTGTATTCTCTTTCCATCTCTCAGAGTATCCTTTGGGTTATTTCTATTACTCTCTCTTGTTTTCACATGTTGTACCTTTGCTGTGGGGCATCAATACTAGTCCAGAGTGGACAATTTATTACGACAGGAGGGGGATGAAAATACCTGCCTGACAATCAATTCTCCTCTAGACTGTGTCCCGAATCAAAATGTATCTCCATTGTTGATTTCATCTCACATTTCTACAGGTATGTCTGTGCTTCTCTCAATCAATGGTAAGCGCTGCTTTTTATTCTATCTTTTTGTCCACCTTAAACCCCAGTTCCATGGTTCAAATGTAACATCAGCACAAGAAAAGCACCTCACATAGCAGATGATTTGCAAACACAAGTGGTAGTCAAATAAAAGTGGAGACATTGTTACTATCAGAGCCGGTTTTGTTGCATATGTTTCACTTAGTTGTAAAAGGAGAAAAAATACTAAAGGATAAGATAATCATTACATTGAGCTCAGCTCAAAGTACATAAAGAGGCAGACAAGAGCTAGAGGCATATTGTGGCCATTTTCACTGCAATTTCTGAAATGATTTCTATAACTTGTGGCAGTATGGGAAATGAAGTGGGATGTACACCATGTGTACTGAATTCCCGCTTTGTGCTCAAAACATCGGGGACTCAAAGAAAAGCCCTCTAATGTGTTGTTTGCATCTTGCCACAGTCTCAAACAAGAAATTTCTATTTCAAGGTTGCATCATTTTTGATGGACGTGCGGAACCAAAGTGCTCACTTTATCTTCTTCCATTGTAACAATAAGAGAATGTCAAACAAGCAATTTGCAGGTATTTCAGTGTTGTACTAAGCATTGCAACAAAATGAAAGACATTACTTTTACCTACGTGTAATCCTTCACCATTTGGCAGTTAGCAGAAGAGAAAGAGGAGCATTAGTTGTAAATTTTTGACCATTAGCACAAGACGAATCTTGGTTATGATAACTATCTAAAAGCTAAAACAGTGAGTACAGATCTAAAAACATGCTATTCTAAACCCCATTGTTGCCCATTGTTGCCCATCTCTGTCTAGCTGACAGTTGCCTGCTAGCAGACATTCCAGTCTCCGGTTACATAGGCAATGCTAATATATATTTTCCTCTCATCATATGTCAGTCAGCAATATCCTTCACTCACATTGGTAATCCCTTTAATTGCTTGCCTCAAAGTTGAGATAAGTTATTTTACCTGGCATTGCTACAAGTTGCACAGTTTCACTGACACTCCCTGGACTCCACACATTGCATTGCTCCTCTTTTGTTGCCACTTAACTTTATTCTAACTTTAGCTAAATTCCAAAAATGACAAATAGAGCTAAAAAAAGAGCTGTTGTAGCTCATATTTTTCATATATGTTAGCTGTTCAAACAGTTAACTTTAAAAATGCTAAAACTGAAAGCTAACATGTAATTTCAAACAGTAACTTAGAGTCTTTTTTCTGGTATTTTCTGGTATGCTAACTATGGATTTTATTAGCCGTCTATGGCATGGTGTTGCCCTCAGGCAACACACCACATTTTTGGTGATTACACTGTCCCTTAACATATTTATTTATTTATGACACAAGACAATGGAGTAGAAGAGGGTTTGACCTTTGACCTGGGGGGGGGGG
>VUQI01047020.1:13258-38105 GCA_015106735.1 Paratilapia polleni | reverse complement strand
CAATAATCTGAAACACATTCATGCTCGAAAACCCTCCAGTGTGGCTGAAATAAAACAATTCTGCAAAGAAGTGTGGGCCAAAATTCCTCCACAGTGATGTGAAAGACTCACTGCCAGTTATCACAAAGTCTTGATTGCAGTTGTTGCTGCCAAGCGTGGCACAACCAGTTATTAGGTTTGGGAGGCAATTATTTTTTCACAGAGGGCAGGTAGGTTTGGATAGCTTTTTTCTTTAATAAATGAAATCATCATTTAAAAACTGCATTTTGTATTTACTCAGGTTATCTTTGACTAATATTAAAATTAGTTTGATGATCTGAAACATTTAAGTGTGACAAATATGCAAAAAACTAAGAAATCAGGAAGGAGGCAAATACTTTTTCACAGCACCGTAAGTGTGTGTTACCTGGCTGAGGTGTACAATCCTGCGTGTGTGTGTGTGGTACAGTCTGTGCGTGTCTGACAGCAGCTGGCTCTGGACACTGATGTAGAAGCACTGATCAGGCAGGATGTGGACGATGGTGTCGGCCATCGAGGACAACTACAGAAATATAAAAATATAATAAATAGATAAAGAATTCAAATTTTTTAAAAACAGAACAGAATAAGAAATGAAAGTTAGTCATGGTCAGAAAGAATTATGAATGTATATTAGTTTTTTTAAATAAATGTTTCAAAATTTGAGAAACATCTGATATAAAAATATTTATTTAAAAAAATTTATTACGAAGTAGTCACAATTTTTATTAAAAGAAATTAAGAGTTAGTCATAATTTTATGTACAAATTTTAAGATAAATTATTAAAATAAAAAAATCTAAAATGAAATAATTTTTTAAAACTGAAATAAAAACTAAAGGAAAGAAATTATTCTAAATTTTGCAATTTTTTTTTAACAACAAAACAAGTTAAGGTGATTGTGAAAATATGTTAAGTCAAGTTTATATTATTATTTTATTTTATTGCATTATCACCTTTCTCTTGATACTGGTCTTATCTTTGATTTTGTTGAGGAAAAAAGAGAAAGTCCCTTGCAGGAACTGCGAGGTTTTGTTTCGATTTATCACTAATTACTCCTCATAGATGATGGTTAGACTGATGGGTGTGTATAATATGTCTTTATCTTTACCTTACAAAATAAAGCACCTTGAGGTGACTGTTTTTTTGGGATTTGACACTGTAAATAAAACTGAACTGACTTGAACTGAAAGTCTGAAAGTGAAAACTGCAGCTGTCAGATGAATGAACTGCAGGACAAAGTTCATCATGTACTTCTAAAATGCTGCAGTTGCAGTACAAAGTACTACTGCAGCACTGGGGTGTTCAGTACTTCATGTTTCTTTTGTTGCCTAATCTGAATCCATCTAAAGGAAATCTGCAGTTTTCTGGTAGATGTCTCTGTCATATGTGACGTAATCATGGTCTCCGTCGTACTCTGGAGCACTGCAGCAGCTGCAGCACGGGTCCATCGGCCAGAACAGGCACCCAATGAGCCGGCAGCACCGTCCTCCTCAACACCCGCAGCAAACGCAGCAAGAACCGCCCACCTGTGACATCATCACTGATCTTGTCACCTAACAGGCTGGATGACCCCGAACTCTGAAAACAGAAAAAGAGGGAGGTGAAGCACGAGTGTGACTTCCTGTTTCTTACTGACTGAACCTCCACTGACCAATGAAATAAACTCTGGGCATCTGTAGGTGAGGTCAGACGCTGTGACATCATCTGCCACATCAAAGGTGGCAGATGATGTCACAGTGAGATCATCATCGACGTCAGAAGAAGTCGATGACGCTGTCAGTGTCTCCACTTCAGATTCGGAGCCTGGAACCTCCACCTCCATGTCGTAGTATCTTCCCTTCTCCGTCACTCCTTCACTGCAAAGCTCCTCCATCAGCTCAGTCGTCTCTGTCACCCCTCCACCCTCCTCACTCTGTCCTCCCTCTGCTCTGCTCTTCCTGTACCGATTGATTTCCATGGCCTCCTCCTCTTCTCTGGGCTCCTGAGGATGAAGAGGTGGAGGAGGGATACAGGGGAGGCCTGTGGAAACATGGAGGACAGAGGCCTCCTGGACACAACCTGAAGTCAGATATTCTGGACCCTTCATTTTACTGACTCTGTTAAGTCCATAAGTTACTGGACAGTGACAACCCATTTTCTCAATTTAAATTTTATTCTATTGTCAGTTTTATTGTCTTTGTACTATTTTGTATTAAATATAGGCTTTAAATTGTTTGCCAGTCATTGCATTCTGTATTTATTTACAGTGTCCCAACGTTTTTGGAAATGTGGTTGTAATTTTGCCTTGTATAACCCTGCAGTGGATTTGAAATGAAGCTATTTACATGTGATTTTCTGCTGCACTTTAAGTTTTCTAACAACATTAAATTAACATTTTCATAGGCACAAGTGTAACTGGACACATTAACATAATTACACACAGTATTTAAGCATCACTTTTTATGGCCTGGATACAAATCCTTTGCACTCAATGACCTGAATGACCTGAATTCTGGAAACCACAGATATGACCTAATGCTGTCACTGTCCAAAGACTTATGGACCTGACTGTAGAATTTATACTTCATCTTTACTGAGCTGCGTTCAGACTTTACTGATGCAAATCCAATCTTCACTGTTGTTGCTGATTCACAAAAAAAAAGTTCTCCTCTGCCAAACCAGCTGCACGCTTTTATTTTGAAGAAGTTGCAGGAAATGTTTTTGTCATTGAGTTAGTGGAGCTTCATTAGTTGTGATGTTCATAACTTTTTTTTAGAAAGACTAAACAAAACAAAACAAAATGTTTCCTTCAAACAACAAATATCAGCAGACAGTTTTTCATGTAGACATTTAAAATCTGCCAAATACACATTTACCTGAGGTGGCAGTCCTGACAGACAGGTGAGGGTGGAATCAGAGAGGATGCTGGGAGGAAGATGGCTGACATGCAGAGACAAGTTTAGCTAAAATAAATAAAACCAAAAAGTAAGATGCATTAAAGAAAGACCATTAAAAAGGACAAAAAGAGTTATTGAATGTTTTCCTAAGTGCTTCTTTGAGGCTTCATACATTTTGATTTAGGTTCTGAATTTCTCTAAGTAAATTTTGTGTTCATGTTCATATCTGTAAAAACACCTCACAAATATAGTTTTATTTGAAAACTAGTCTGCATGCAAAACAACTGATCAGAAAGCAGGGATCATTCTTTGCTTAGGATGATTTTTTTTTGCTGCACTCTAATCTTAATCCTTAATGACTCCAAGTTTAAATGACAGGGAGTCGAATTTAAGGTATAAAACTGCATGGTGTTTTTTTTAATAGCTTTACTTTGAAAATTCAGTCTCTCAGTGCTTTCTGGCATCTGTGGCTTTCAGCTCACACCTCACAAATATTTAAATCAATTTCAAACTGAACATGTACACAGGTATAACAGTTTCTGGGCTGAGAGGATTCTTTGTTATGGTATGTTTTATCGGTTTCTGAAATTGAGGAGGCATGTTTAATAGCACACAAGACATTTGACAAAAATCTCATACAAAAAACTTCTAGACATTATAAAGCTTTATTGTCACTCAACAGAATAATAATTTGGCTGTGAGAAAACTTGAGAGATATAATTTTATAAAATTAATCAGAGATTCTTTGTTGGGGGAAAAATAATTTATACATTTATACAATTTATAATTTTGCCTAAGCAAAACTTAGGATATTTAGCACAGAGGGCTAAACTCCAAAGGTTCATAAATAAGAAAAAATTTGGAATAGGCCTTTAAGAGCTTGTTAGACGTAGACTCTTTTACAGGAATCCCAGAACATGAAGTGGGAGGTGAGACCTGCCAGTAATTAAAAAACAAGTGTATGTTTGTATCGGTTACCTGCAAGTGTGTCAAGGGCAGCAGTCCCTCAGGGAGCAGCACACCAGTTTCACCAACCAGTGGAAATAGAGGACACTGCAGAACCAAACACAACCACAGACCTGTCTCCACATTCATTTACTGCAAAGTGATTCTGACCTTAAACCTTAGAATTGGGCTATTTACAGTCCTGTCCTGAAACTCTTCACAGGACTCTACACAGTCCTGTGAAAAATGACTACAAAGACAGAGAAAACCTGAACTCACCACAGTGACAGTGACTGTCCAGACAGCCGGACCTACCTGAGGCGGCTGTGTCTCCTTCGTTGGCTCCTCATGCTCCCTCGCTTCCTCCCCTTCTTCCTCATTTGTTAGCAGTTCACTCCAGTCATTGCCCTTTGACTCTCCTGTTGCTGTTCTTTGTCCCAACCTCCTCTTCTTCACTTCCTGTAAAGTACAGTAGATGTCTTTTTTCTTTTCAATTAGTTTTTATTTAATCATAACTGTTTTTTATCCTTTTGCTCAGTAAAGAACAGAATGGCAGTAGTTCATGATTCTTGTATTTTCCAGCTAATTTCCTGGACATATTTTTGTGACTGATTTTTTTCTAAACCTAACTGAGTAGTTTCTAATGATAATTAGTAACATGTTTAAAATAATACAAATGAAGTGTAAAAATCCATTATGTGTAGGACTTGAACCATGGTCTCTGTTGTGAGCAGCAAAATTTTTTACTCCACTGCTAAGCCCTCCAGCCTCCGAATGGGGCGTTTTTCACCCTTTCAAAGGTGAAAATATTCCATTGGTGTACGTGAAATGAATCAGCATGTACGAAACTTATCGACAGATTAAAAGTCGAGACTATTTCTTGAACTGCTGTAAGACTGCGTTGGGTTTCGCAGGTGATGATGTGTGCTTCGGACTTTGACGAAGAAAGAAGCTTTTTGTTTCTGTGTCTGGTTGTTCTGGTATTGGAGGTTCTGTAGTACTTGTCAGAGGGGAGGAGTTGGAAAAGTTTGTCTCCAGTGTGTGAAGGAACTCTGATGATGTTTGCTGCCTGCTTCCTGATTCTTGAGGAGTACAAGTCTTGGAGGCTATTTATTTATTTATTTTTATTTTGCTCCTTACTGTTTGCTGTAGTCTTTTTCTATCCTGTTTTGCACGCTGCACTGAACCGGACTATGACTGAGTTGCGCAGGACGGATTCAGTGACTGCAGTGTAGAACCGTATCAGCAGCTCCTGTGGTAGACCATGCTTCCTTAGAAAGTGCATCCTCTGCTGGGCCTTTTGGGGTATGGAATTGATGTTAGGCTCCCACCTCAGGGAAATAGTTGTTGCCAGGAACCTGAAAGACTTCACATTTGACACAAGGCTGTTGGATATTGTGAGGGGGGGCAGAGCTGACGGTTTTTTCTAAAAGCCACTATCAACTTGTATCATACTTTTTTCTTCCCATCATTCTGCTCTGGGGTGATTTTAGTTTCATCTGTCAAAAGAATGTCTCTGTTTGAACTGGTCTGTCTTTTATAAGAGGTTTTCTGCTGGCCTTTTCCTTTCTTGAAGCTGTTTAAGGCTTTGTACCCTGTAATGAACCTTCAGTAATTTATTTCATGAAGTCTACTCCCTATTATCGACTTGGATAATGATATGCCAACCTCCTTGAGAGTCTTCTTCACCTTCCTGGATGTTCTGAATGTATTTTTCCTCTACCATAGAAAGGATCCTGTGATCATCAGCTGTCTCCTGTGGATGTCCAGGGCTTTTTATGTTGCTGAGCTCACACATGTATTTTTTTTTTCTCCAAATTTACCACATTTTTTCCTCACTCCACTCTCTCGTGAATTTGTTTTGTTTGTGTAATGTAATCATGGCGTGTTTCACCATATTGAGCTGAGGAGAAGAGGCACTACAGTTGTGCTACAGTTCATCTGCTCAGCAGGAAGTCGGACCTCAGACCCAGACACAGAAACCGACCCCAAGACTCACGAGCACAAGACATCGTCTGAACATGCACCTCTTCGTAGAAGGACCTCCAAACTTCTTCCACTGATATAACCCCAAAGCTCAGTCAAATAGACTCAAAAACCTTTTCATCAACAACACCTCTAATGTTCAAATGTCTTTATTTCAACTCATTTTAAACCTGAGCTACCATTTATCAGTTATGGTTACTGAAGTGTGTTAGCTGCATAGCCATAACTTTTAGTTTACTTTTTGAACCAATTATCCATGGGTTTTAGCTGTCACTCTGTTTCACAGGTATTCATTATGTTTAGTAACTGTTTATCCGTTGTGTATAGCTAACAGTTGTTCTTGTTTATCCATGCTATTAGTTAGCAATTTCAACTGTTAATCCATACTTTCTGCTAACAGCTTCAACTGCTAGCTTTTAGCTGTCTATTTCTACTGCTTATCCATTACTTTCAGTGTTATTGTTGGGTTTTCTATGCAACCATATGTAAATATGATCGTATGTAAAAAATGTATATTGAGGCACCAGTATAGCTCACCAGGTTGAGCAGGTAACCCATATTACTGTAAAGCTACTGCAGAGGCCTGGGTTTGAATCCACCCCGAGACCATTTATTACTGTATGTGTCTTCCCCCAGCTTTCCTATCTTCCCTCCACTGTTCTACCTCAATAAAGGCTAAAAAGCCTTAAAAAAAATGGATGTACGTAGCCACCATGTCACTCACTGGTTTCTGGACTGCATTTTGGAGCCTTAATGTTAGCATTTTTCCCAGCCACCATGTTGGTTTTTTGGAACCAGCTAATGCTAGCAAGTTTGGTGAGCAATCTGCATCCATAAAGTGTACAGAAGCCGTTTTTGGCACTTCATTTTTCACTCCCAGATACTGCCATTTGATGCAAACCTGTTCAGGTCCACTCCCACATTAGTTGAACAAATCTTTCCACCTACTCCGGGGGTACTTCACTGCTCTAGGTAACCCTCCCACTGGTAGTTGCTTCAGTTGCTTGCCTCAAAGTTGAGATTAGTTTAACTCGCTAACAGTTATTTCTCCTGTTATCAGTACAAGCTCCGAGTTTTATTGATGTTACGTGGTCTCTGCAGGTCTTTTACTTAACTGTGTTTAGTTTCCTTTGTTCAGGTCATTTTTTTACCCACTATAATTCAGAATTTTTCAGTCAATCAAATATTGGGACTTGCTTGAAAACCCCGTGAGTTTGAGAGAAAATCCAATCAGCCATGTCTGTGTCAGGTGGGTGACAGGTGGACATTTACCTGTTGGGCAGCAGTTGGAGTCTCTGCCTTTGTATTCACGACTGGATGGCAGCCTGTAGGAGACACATGAAGTACATCATTACATTCATATCCATTTTACTGTCAAATGTAAAATGTTAGTTTTTTCTTTTTAAATAAACCTCTCTTCTTATCTGGCTCCTCCCCCTTTTTACCTGGTGTCTTGTGACTGGCTGTTGCTATCAGGTGTGTCTGGCACTTTGATGTTGAGGGAATAGTTGTGCTCCACCTCTGACTGGCTGCTGTTGTTGTTGTCATTCTCTTTGCTGCATCTGTTCAGGCCACGGCGGTGGGCGGTGTCATCACTGACATCAGGACAGTGTGTCAGCCTCAGTACGTTGGATCGTCTCAGCCTACGGCGGATTCCGCCGGAATCATCAGCATTGGCATGATGTGCTTTGACCTCAACCTTCTTCACGAATCTCTTTAATTTGCAGCCAGTGCCCTCCACATCCAACGGCTGCATCCAATCAGCCTGATCTGGGTAACGTGACCTTGCACACCTTCCCTGCCCCTCCTCTTTCAGCTTTGAAAGGTTAATTTGGTCGAGTCTGGTACGGGTGATCACAATCACACACTTTTTCATATCAGGGAACAGCTTCCTCCATCGCTCCTCTTCTTCCTTCTCCTCCACCCTCCCACTTTGCACGGTAACCGCACCATTGATGGCGACACCCCTCTCAGCTTCCTGATGTTTAGCGGTTGAATGGCGCTCCTTTTCCTCCACCTCAGGACATCCTCTTGGCTCTGCTGGAGAAACAGACCCCAGGTCAGATCTTGTTTATCATGACTTAATTAAATAATAATAATAATCTTTGTGAGATGTTAGCAATCTGGGTTGATTTTACAAACAAATGCAAAAAAATCTATAAAATTAGTTTGACCATATCAATAAATTTTAATACTCAATAAGTAATCAAAGCCAAATGCGACTAGTGGCTAGAAAACTGTTTGTATTAAAACAATGATGTTTTGTTGGGGCTCCAACCAGTCGGTTAATCGAAGCCACCAGGAGGTAATGACAAGTGCATCTGTGCCAAAACTTCCTGTTTTGTCTGCTGGTCATTGTTCATGAATTAAGATACATTTAAAAAGCTAAAACTAATCTTAAGTGACTCTTTTAAAGTCAAAATTAATTTTTATTGCACTCATCTTACCTTCCACCTCAAGCTCCGCCCCAAGACACAGTTCATCCGGTTGCACCTTGTCCATGTCCAGATGTCATGCAAGACCACGCCCCTACTACAATGACCAATGACAGTGACTCCTGTAGTCTGTAGGCGTGGCCTCAGGATCCATGTTGTTTAGTCAGGTCAGTTAATGAGTCTGGACTGCCGCTCATCTGATGTTACTGGAGGTGCTGATTTATCAATGAGCATTTCAGCTGATGACTCATCAATCAATAACCAATCATCAGACAAGGTGTCTCCAACAGCCTGGACAAGAAGAAGAAAACAAAAGGATTCAGATCAGAGAAGATCGAAGAGCAGCTGTACAAGGCTTTGAATAGAATCCATCTGACTTTTATAAGTGACAAACTGCCAGCTGTGTACATGGAAACATGCTAATCACCGACTTTAAACAGAGTGAAAACCTCCGTGTTCAAAACTGACTGGACCCCACCTGACTCGAGTCAACTTGTCTCCACCCAGGGCTGGATCCAGCCCTTTCTGTATCCTAGGCAGCATTAGGACGTGGTACAGCCTACCACCAAACGTTTTAGAGAAAAATGCATTTTTGCACTTCGGGTGAAGTGCCACTTTAAATAGCCTGAAGAAAAAGATGTCAAATGTCTTTATACATAATCCTTTATTTATCCAGGTAATAATCTCGAGATTAAAAATTTCGTTTTTCAAGAGAGACCTGGCCAAGACGGCAGTATTGGAAGGGAAAAAGTTGATTAAAGTACCACGATATAACACGGGCTCAGTGCTGACAGCACCGAAAGGCCTCGGTGCAGAAATGCCCTCTGTGCTCTCAGCTGAAAACCTTTGGAATGCCGCTGCACTGATCAATGTCTTCTCTCTCCCTGACCAATCAAAATGAAGAAATAATAGGCCTTATGATGTCAACACTGTGAATAAAACCACGTAGCTCAGTTTGTGTTACTGGGTGATAAGTGTTTTTTCCTGATTGCTTATGCCTCAAAGGCATAGAAAAAAATATATCATTCTTTTCAAACTTTGCTTTTGTCACCAGGACCTGATATTTCTAAATGTATTTATTTCCCTTAAAGAACATATACAGAGATTTTTACTTATTTTAAATGAAAATATGACTTAAGATGAATGTTTGAAAATGTTAGGCTTTGCCCATTCGTTATGGGAAATAATTAAATTTACAACTATCGTTGTCCTGACCACAAAGGCAAAGTTTGAAAAGAATAATATATATTTTCTCTACCTTTGAGTCATAAGTGAAAAAACATTTATTACCAAGGAACAAGGAAAAAACACTTTTTGGTACATAGTTTAATGGTAGAGCAACAACAAGCACTTCAGAGAAGTCTCTAATAACTCGTTTGTAATTATCAGTCCAAATCTGTTCATTTTACTAGATGATTTCTGGCTTTAGGGAGATCTGGAGAGATTATTTCTCTGGGTTGGATTGGGAATGTCTCTGTGTCCCTCTGGAAGAGCAGCAGGAGGGAGAGGCAGGTCTGGGCATCTCCATTCAAACTGCTGGGCCCATGACCGGGACCCTGTTCTAGAAAATGGATGGCTGGATGACTTTGGAAACAGTGAGCAATCTGTAGTGATAATTTACGCAACTACAGCAACTTAAATGTGTTTTCATTGACCAAAAGACTCTTTGGAGACACTCATATGGATCCTGCTGCTTTAGACATCCCTTTGAAGCATCATGTATTTAATACCTTCAGAGGAAAGACTCCTAATGCACCAACAGCAGGAAGCAACAGAAACAACTTAACTTAAACCTGGATTACATTCATGGTGAATCTCACTATTAAAATCTTGATAACAGGAAGATGCAAATCATGAGAGATGGTGCAGCGGGGCATCATAACTAAATGCATTATTTCTCATGTATCACCTGTGTTGGTCTAATTACGCATATTTTACTTGTGAATCATCTTAAAATTAAATAAATCATTATGATCATTACTTCTTGTTTCAGTGTCCCATGCAGCACAGTGTTGACTCCACCTGTCTTCACTCCACCTGACTTGTCACAGTAAACTTGTAGATGTAGGGTGCCAAAAAGCCTCCCAGTGCAAAGGATGCTGGGATGTTTAGACAGCTTAAGGGGTGTACGAAGGGCACTTAACGATGGACTGAACCGGGCTGCTTGAAAACACACATCGTGCCTATAACTATCACACACACACATACAGAGAATTAACATGTTTCCCTCCGGTCCGGAGCTGTCAGCGGTGAACTGTGACTCCTCCGCCGGGCTGTGGGTGCTCCTGTCCGGGTGTCTGTGCTCACCTGTGTCCGGTATCACCGCTGCTCCGCCTGTGCTTCTTTTATTCTGTCAATAAGAGCGAATTAAAACAGTTTCTAATTTATCGCTTCTGCCCGAGCTCCTCTGCTGCTCCGCCTCTGCTCCTCTGCTGCCTTCACGGACCGCTCCGAGAGTCGGTATTCACACAGAACGGGACCAAAACATCAGGGATTATTTAGAAATATAAATAAACAAATAGGTGAGATACGAAATGCTCAGTTAATTGCTTAAACTGATCAATAGGTTCCAGCTTCTTAAATATATCACTTTTAGATAAACAGTAAACAGTTAATCAAAATGATCATTCACAGTCAATCGATGTTAGTTGCTTTTAGTTTAGTTTAGTTAGTTTGTTGCTGCCATAATTTGTGATCATTTTTACTGCAAACACAAAATATTGTTTTTATTAGTAAGGGATATAAAATAATAAAATCTCAATATTTCTAAAAACACATAATGGAAAACTATATTTTACATTTAAATGCAATGTACCATGATTTCACGTAAGAATAAATTTCAGACTTTCATGATGTGTGTGACACTATTTCACTGCATTTAACAGGTGCTGTATTAAAGGAGGGGAGATTTATCAGGTAAATAAAACATTAGCCAAAGTGATATTGTGTGAATGGCTTGCTTTTGTATTGTGTGTTATTTATTTTGAGGCACCTGCAGAAGTAGCACCTCAGTTTTATTGTATTCTATAATGCAATGACAATAAAAACATTCTGATTCTAATTCTGATAAGAATTCAAAGATTATTCCACAGTTGCATGAAAAAAGTTTGGAATTGTCTATATTTCTGTTTAAAGGTGCAATATCGAGGACCATCCCAACAGTGACCTGCGCACCTTGCAGGTAAGGAAACACCAGACAAGCCAGGGCTAGGGCTAGCTGGTTTGCAGGGACTGAACCTTCGAAAAGCAAAATATTTAACACCTTTAAATATGACCTAATACATAAGAACTAAAAGTAAATAAAGGGTGAAAGTAGACAAAAATATTATACATTGTCAGATATTTATTCAGGAAAAAGATCTAATTTTACATAAATATCTGTGAGAGGGAAAGTAGGTGAAACCACTTGGATTAGCAGTTAATTTTTATTATTAAAGCCTATTTCTAATACAGATATTTAAACTGGTAGGTAAAAACAGAACAATACAGACACACTGTGCAGTAGACATACTGCACAAAGATGAGACGGTGGAAGGCACTAGCTGGAGTGAGCAGAACTGAGAGACAGGTGAAGGGAGACCACATGGACAGACAAATATGGGAGCACTGGGAACACTGGGAAGAGAAAACAAGGAAACACTAGGGAGTGTTCCAGGGACGAGTTTGGCTGATACTGCACCAAAGAACAGTTAAAGAAGAATAAAGATGGTTTGGAACAGCCAAGTCAAAGTCCTGACCTTAATCCAACAGAAATGTTGACCTGAAGGGAGCAGAAACCAGTATCCTGGAGTGAAATGTTCTGTATGGACGACTGGGCTGATCACTGGTTACTGCAAATGTTTAGCTAAAGTTATCACAGCATGGTGGGGTCAAACCAGATGCTGGAAGCACTTTTGTCCCTCACAGACAGGGAACATCGGACAATTTCCTCAATAAATAAACAAGTAGAGTCTAATATTTTCATTTGACTTCTTTTACTGAGCCCTTTTTTTCTACTTTTACGATTTACAAGTGTTAAAATCTAATGATGTGTTAGAGCATGTTTATGCAGAAACACAATATTTTAAAATGTTCACAGACTCTTTCCTTCAACTGTAAATCTCTGCGTGGAATATTTACGAGGAGACCGTGAAGGCAGCATCATCAAGGTGCTAGTCATGGCCACAAAGCTTGAGAAGTTTTCCCTCAACTGAGGCGCTCGGACGCGTTTCTATGTGCAGCTGATGGCTCTGAGCTGCAGCTGCACTCTGTCTGGACATCCTGCTGCTGTTTGCAGAGAAAATAACACACCTGCAAACCAGTGGTGAAACTACAAGAAAAAGTCCTGCATTCAAAACTTCAAGTGAAGTATTATCAGCGAATCCTACTGAAAAAAATGTTCCCTCTCCACATCTGTCTGATGTTTTTAATGTTACTGCTGCATTCATGTGTCTGTTGCATTTATTGCTCATCATAACTCACTTGACAAAAGTTTAGGCACTCCGGATCCAAATTTCCGACCTCAACAAAGGCAGAAAGTGAAAGATGAAACATTATTTTAACTTTTAATGTAATATTCCCGAATCTTTTTTGTACAATTTTAAGATTAAAAAGAGTTTGACCTCTCAGATAACTCAGGTAACACAGAGGTGCTCCTGCTCTATTTTTTGAGAAACAAGAAAATAACTGGTTGAAAAAATCACTACCAACTGTTCCAGTGTCATTTATAAAATACTTTGTTTTTCTGGAAAGAATCCATTACTGAAATTCTGATCTAAATGCCTCAACAGCGACAAGTGCAGACAAGAGGGAGCAGGGTACTAACGATGACTGTCTCACACAGACTGGGCAAAAATATACAGCCTGCAGACGCTGATTTTCCTGCTAACCTCCACAGCTTTTCATTTAGCATACATGTTAGCAGCATTCTAAGATTCTCCCCTTTGCACTCACCACTGAAAACAAGAGTAGCAGCAGGGCTGCTTTAACTAAACATCAGTCAGTTATCCATTTCCAATTGGTATGTAAAGCTGTGGGGAGGCAGGGGTTGATCGAGCATGCTTTGGGCCTGTGTTGCAGCTAGGGGCGAGGGGAAAGTTTCACTAGTAGAATAAAGAACAGATTCAGTTACATGGCAGAAAATTCCTTAAGGAAACATCTCAAAGATAAAGATGAAAAGAGGATCAGTTCATCCTGTTGTAGATTCTGAGGTCTAATAAGATCAGAATCCACTACTTCAAGAGCTGCAAGCTGCAGGTTTTTCACCATCACTCAACCTAAAAATCATCAAAAGTATTTTTCATAAAAGATGTGTGTGAACATCCTGCAGATTTAATAAGGAGAGAATCACAGAGAGAAAACTAAAGGGGAAAAGTGCAAGGTTAAACAGAGATGTGACTGAAGTGCAGAGACCATCGCAGTCAGCAGGGGGCGCCCTTCACTGAAACTTTCACTGCAGCCCTCCATCCTGCTTCTTCTCTTTTGTGATTTCAATCAAACTCCGAATTTGGAAGAAACTGCAGCAGGTTGTATTTGCAGCTTTGATAAACCAAAGCAAAATAACATTCTCACAACATAATCAGAGATTCAAGAAAGGGATCAGTTATAATTCAATTAGAAAATAACTGTAAATAATTAAGAGACACTAAAGGCATTTAGAGAAAAAAATAAAGGTTTAAAAATAGAAGATGGAATAAATCAAATTTATGAAGAAAAAAACATTAAACAGGCAAATAAAAACTACAGTTTAGTGTAAAATGTAAAGAAAAACGTGATGCATTTAAGTACAATTTTAAGTATTTTTAATTTGCTACGTTGCAAATGGAGACATACTTTTTTATTTGTGTTATCTGGCAACTTTAACTGCTTTCCAAATGATTTTTACATTAAAAAAAAGAAAACGTGATAGGTTTACAAAATGAAATCAGTGAATTTATACTGACAGCCTCCTTTCCTCTCAGGTTTACCTGGTGACCTTTGGGAGGCCCTGAACTCAGGACTGAGGCAGCTGAAGCATCACACCTTCAAAAAGAAAAAAAGGAGAAAACAGAAAGAAAAATGAACTTGAATAATTTTACCTTAATTTCCTACATTTATCAAAATCTTTTTTCTTTTTAGCATTACATGTTCTCACCGACAGCTGCAGCCATCCATGGCAAGAACAGGAGGTACTTTTTTTGGATTCACCCTCAGCAGCACCATCTGATATCACCATGTTCATGTTGTTCCTACAACGCCATAATTAATGTTGCCGCGGGACCATCGATGCAACTGACCAATCAGTCATGTTGTTGTGACATCATAGCTTTGGGAGAAGTATGCCATCCTGTTCTCGTAGTAGTATCCCAAGTATTTTGTAAAATCATCTTTTATCTTGTGGAGACAGATATGTTGTTTATAACGTGTACATATCCAGAAACACAAACATGCTCTCACATGTGGCGCAAATGCAAAAGTAAGGTCCTAAATCTATCAACCCGTGTTCCCTAGTTAGTGTAGCAAACACTATACAGTGGATAAGTGAGTGAGTGGACAATTCAGACATAGGTAGGGTGGCCAGGTGTCCTTCTTTATGTGGGACTGCACAGTGTTTTTATCTCTTGTCACACATACTGAGACAACATCCCACATTTGATTGGCTCAAGTTTTCAAAAATCATTACTGTAAGACAGAGCTTGGACTAACGTCTGGGTCTTATTCAATGACTGTGAAGAAAGCAGCAAAGACTGTCCTCATGGGTCTCCTGCAGGTCAACATGTCACCGTGTTTTGTTGCCTTTACGCAGCAGGTTTCCAAGGTGGAAAATTGCAAGTCAGCACAAAGTTACAGGCTATGCAGATTTACCACAAATAAAATGAAACGCAGCTACGATAAAGATCAGAAAACCTTTAATAACTGCGTGAAACTGGTGATTCTCTTAGTCACAGTATTTTTCATGTTTTTGTCAGTTATTTGTGAGTCTCACAGCTGATGGATGCATCCCCACTGAAAGCCAAACGATACTTAAAACAGCAAAGACACACAGAGGTTGTTGGTATAATTATGGAGACCCTGAGAGTAAGAAAGCCATATTCAAATAAAATATGTCCTTCACATGCCAAACAATGTGTCACACACACTCTTTGTCCCACATTTAGTTTGCTGGGATCCTGTCACTCTAAACACAGGCCATCTAATCTACTGACTGTGGTGACCTGGTGACCTTTCCCTCTGTCGCCACCTTCAGGACAAATTTAAACTTCATGTTTAGCAAAGTCTGGGAGGACTTCCAAAAGTGTGTGTTTGTGTCTCTCAGTTTTGAGTTTGTTTTCAGAGTGCAGTCCAGTTTCTGAGTGTTTACTGGCTGCTGAGAGAACAAGATGTCAGCGTCTGCTGCAGCTGTTCACTCCCTAGCTGTTTACTGTGAGTGTGTGTGTGTGTGTGTGTGTAAGCAGCACTAACAGCTAACAGATGCCTCTGTGAGCGTTTGTCTATATATAAAAAAAAGTGTGGGTTTGCTGTGGTTTCTTTTTTTTTTGCTGTTCATCAGTACCGTTGTCGCCTGGACCCCTCACACGCACACAGACACAAGGTGGTGGAGGGAGGTAAGGCGTCTTTGGCCGGCCTCAGACCACCAACCGCCCTCTCTTTATCTCCCTTTTCCTCTCTTGGCCTTTTTTTCTGGGTCCGGAAAACCAGAAGCCTCCTGCGTTGCACAATTTCGGCCCCCAGCAGGCAGCCAACAGAAGGCTCTGAGTGGGTGGAGGGGTAGGGTGGGAGTTTGGTGTCTTACTGTCTGATAATAGCACATGATGCTCCTTGACAGGCTGAGGCCTCTGTTACCGCTGCTGCCATCACACTGGAGTGTATGAGCGGTAAGTCCCATTAAACCTGTGTGACTTTCACTGACTCCCAAAGTATTCATAACTTCACTTTCTTTTATTTTGATTTGGATTTAATTTTACATAAAAAAAGACATTTTTCTCCGTCAGCGTACACTCAATAATCAGGAACTCAAAAATGTGTTTTTAGTAAATTTTATTAAAAATCAAAAACTGAAATCTCTCATTGATGAAAGTATTCAGACTCTTAGCTTTAGCTACAAACTGCAGTCAGCTGCATCCTGTTGGCTTTGATAATTGTAGACACACAGAGCAGTGCCAAAGTGCCTCGAAGCAAAAGCAGAACACAGTAAAAGTACAAATTAAAAGGAACTGTTTAACATGTACACCAAAATGAAAAGTAACAACTAAAATCAACAGTGATTACAGACACTAAACAGGCTTTCTGGATATTTACATTACAGACACCCAGGGGACTGAACGATGAACTCTCACTCATTTTAATGTTATAGTTTCTTATGTGATTCAAATGTTGTGCTAAAAAAGCCCAGGGATTTACAACCCCAATTCCAAAAAAGCTGGGACGCTGTGTAAAATTTAAATAATAACAGAGTGTGATGATTTGCAAATCTCTTAAACCCATATTTTATTCCCAATAGAACACAGAAAACAGCAAATGTTTAAAATGAGAAAATTTACCATTTTAAGAAAAATATTGGCTCATTTTGAATTTGATGGCAGGGACACAGGGCCATGCTTACCACTGTGTAGCATCCCCTCTTCTTTTAGCAACAGTCCGTAAATGTCTGGGAACTGAGGAGACCAGCTGCTGGACTTTTGGGAGAGGAATGCTGTCCCATTCTTGTCTGATACAGGATTCTAGCTGCTCTACAGTCCTGGGTCTTTGTCGTTTTTTTTGCTTCATGATGCACCAAATGTTCGCAGTTGGTGCAAGGACTGGACTGCAGACTCTTCTACTACAAAGCCATGCTGATGTAATAGATAAATATGCAAGGGCTCTCCTGAAAAGGACGTCGTCCGGATGGGAGCATCTGTTGCTCTAAAACCTGTAGATACCTTTCAGCACTGATGGTGCCTTTCCACACGTGCAAGCTGCCAATTCCATAGACACTGATGCACCCCCGTACCATCAGAGATGCAGGCTTTTGAACTGAGTGCTGATAACAATGTTTTCCACAAAGAATTTCATATTTTGATTTGTCTGACCACAGAACAGTTTTCCTCTTTGCCTCAGTCCATTTTAAAAGAGCTTTGGCCCAGAGAAGACAACAGCGTCTCTGGATCATGTTCACATATGGCTTCTTCAGAGCTTTAACCTGCATTTGTTCACAGACAGTGAAGTGTTCCTGAGCCCATGCAGTGATTTCCATGACAGAATCATGCCTGTTTTTAATGCAGTGCTGCCTGAGGGCCCAAAGATCACAACCATCCAATATTGAGCCTTGTCCCCTGCACACAGAGATTTCTTTAGATTCTCAGAATCTTTTGATGATATTATGAACTGTAGATGGTGATTCAAAATCTTCACAAATTTTTAAGTTGAGGAACATTATTCTGAAATTGTTCCACAATTTTAGACACAGTTTTGTGTAGATTGGTGAACCTCTTACCATTTTTACTTCTGAGAAACTCTGCCTCTCTAAGATGCTCTTTTTTGTACCCGTTCATGTTACTGACCTGTTGTCATTGAACCTGATTAGTTGCAAAATGTTCCTCCAGCTGTTTCTTTTTAGTACCACTTACTTTTCCAGCCTTTTGTTGCCCCCGTCTCAGCTTTTTTGAGATGTGTTGCTGCCATCAAATTCAAAATGATCTAACATTTTTCAGGAAATAGTAAAATGTCTCAGGTTAAACATTTGGTGTGTTTTCTGTGTTCTACTGTGAATAAAATACGGGTTTATGAGATTTGCAAATCACTGCATTCTGTTTTTATTTACATTTTAAGCATCCCAACTGTTTTGGAATTGGGGTTGTATTGTGAAATATACTCGGGTTGTAAAAGAGAATAATGAGTGGTTCATTTGGAGCTGTATGTTGATGCAGTTGATGTTTTTTGAAGTCAGTATTTAACATACTAGATGCTATTGTTATTAGTTATCATACCTACGAGTGTTTTATCTTTAAGTCCTAAGTATATAATCCACTACATGGTTATGACTGTATGAACTTACTGAATAATACTTCTGGTTACATTTATTCCATTCATTAACTTATGTTACCTATTGGACATTTTAATACATAATATTTTTTATTTCTGATTTGTGCATAGTATAAATGTTATTTGTTAATGCAGTGCTTTGATGTCGAGTACTGTTTGATTTAGAGCCTATTGGTCTTTTTGCTCTGAACATGAAGAGATTTGACCTTAAGTGGATGTCACTAGAGTTAATAGTGGTGATCCTGTTAATGCTATTAGCTGACTACTGGCACACATGAGGGGTGCATCTATCTAAATAAGGCTGAATGGACTGAAACGCTGTAATTAAAAAAATATATCAGCAGTATGTGAGACAAACTTTAAGTTTGTGCAAAAGTTTTACATGTGTTATGCAACTGCAACCAAACTCATGTTGCTAATGTTTATGCACTAGCTCACGTGAAGAGTTTGTCCTAGTAGCTGTTGATAAAAAGACGTGGAGTGCAGGAGGAGTGAGGACCCAAATGCAGGATGCAGAAGGCAGACTTAAATAACTAAAAGTGAGCCATTTATTGGCTAAAAACAAAGTCCACAATAAACATAGTCCAAAATGTGAAGCTAACAAAAATCCAAAAACACAAGTGATCACAGAGGGCAGCACACAGGGAAGCAGAAACAGCAGACACTTTTAAAAAGCTTTTTACCCCTGGAAGTTATACGTTGCATTCTCTCACAGATTTGACTTCATGATTATGTGAGTGCCCTGTCTCTCTCTTATAATGTCTCTGGTTTGTTTTGTCTCTGTGAGCAGCTCCTGTCTGCAGTGCATCACGGATTTACAGACAACTATCACTGGATCATTCTGATACTGAAGAAAAACCTTAAAACAGACCAATTCTCAAGCAGGTTCTGAACTGATCTTTTCCTCTGGTTTCTAAGTGGATTTATGAAGATTTAGTGTGGATGGACATCAGAGGTAATGATATCCTCAGAAAGAGGAAAACACACTGAATCTAAACACACTCATGCTTCTTGTATTAGAGTTCAGTTCTGACTGATTTCTGACCACAAACTTAAAGCTACTCATTTTACCAGCAGAATTAATGTGAAAAGCCACCTAAAATCTGACCACACTGCTGCCAGCTGCTGTAACATCAGTCTGCTGGACGTTGGGACAGACCATCTCAGACAACTTGGTCGCCGATTGGTCAGCTTTCCTCTTATTCTTATTTTTATTGGCCACTTTACGTTTTCTGGTTTGGATTCCGTCTTTCTTCAAGGCCAGCGGGCGATTCACCTGCAAACAGTCAACAAAGGCTCAGTCTCCGAGTACAACACGTTCTTTGTAGTTTACTCTTACTACAGGTAGTACAAGTATGTGGGCAGAGTAGTAGTGTGTATTTTAGTTTGCAGTACCTGGTGCAGTCTGTAGTAGAGTCCGCAGGCGTTGCAGACGGCTTCTCCTGCAGAGTTTCTCCTCCACAGAGTCGTGCTTTCAGTTAGACAGTTTACACACTGATTTCCTTTTCTCTGAATCCCACTCTGCAACAATACATCATATTGTATTGTATTATATTGCACTGTTTTGTATTATATTCTGTTGTAATTAGGGGCATTTCAAACTGAGTGGCTTAGAGGGAACCAAGAACTAGAATATTTGATTATTTGAATATTTCATCAGAAATAAATAAGGGGAAGAAAACTGGAACGATTTTCAGGCTCGTTCCCTCATACAGATGGTATTAGGTGAAAAGTGGCACTGCACATGAGTTTAGGCGTCTTTTAGTGTTGAATAACTGTTTTGCAAAGTAGCAATTATTATTTATTTAGACTCTTTAGTTAAGTGAAAGCCATAAACCTACTTACAAAAGAACAGAAGTTTTAGCATCAAAACATAGATTAAGTACCTAAAGTAGAAGCACTCAGTGTGCAGAATCATATAAATAATATTAGTGGATCATAATTACTGATCAGTTAATGTGTATATCACTTTAATGTTGCAGCTGGAGATGTTTTAATTACTTATATACTGATGGGTAGCTTTATATATAATAATACAGCATGATTTATATTTTAAAATCTGGAAGCTTTAAAACAAATGGCATGGAGTATAGAGTTCAGAATTTACATCCAAAATACAGTGACATTGAAGTAGAAAGTAGCATGACATAGAAATATTTCAATAAAGTGAAAGTACATTAAAATTGTGCTTCAGTAAAGAGTTATATTCCATCACTGGTCCTTTCCACGCTCTCATCCAGTGATGCTGGGCATTGTATGACTGACAGATGTGCAACATGTTTACAGTCTGCTACAGAACCAGTTCTGGTCTGTGTGGATATTTCCTCCATCATAACCACTGTATGGAGGGTGAATGTTTTTGTGACCTCCCCATTTGGCCGCTTTGACTGACCCGACACAGGCAGATGTGGCTGCTAGCGCTCTGCTAGGCCTCACCGCCACTAATTTGAGTCTCCAAACAGGACCTCTAGACTGTATTTATGCTTTTGGTTCCTTTTGGAACATTTTTAATGCAATTATCTGACAAATAATATCACCTGCTATGCAGTTAATTGTACTAACAGAGTGTCCAAGACGTCTGTGCTTTGGTGTTGGTGAGTGAAATTCTAGTATGTTATCAGTCTGTTATGCTTGCTGTCTTGCACCTGCCCGCTTGGGTCCGATTGAAATAAACTTTGTCGTCAAACGGTGGGCACGGGGCTCTGTGCATATGTCCACGTGCCTGACAACTTTTTCACGATTGCATGGTCTCGCCCGCAGAGACACTACACTACAACGCACCAATGCCCTTTGAGTGGACTTCAAGCAGACTGCAAAGTAGTATAAAGCTGCGTCCACACTGGAAGCGATTCGCTCGTCACGCATCACTTTGAAGCTGCCAGCTGGTCGCTTGCGGGCATTTTAGGGTCCGGTTGCCTAGGTTACCCTCTAATGTATTTACCACAAGGTCACATGTCAATCAACAGTATTCTTCACTCTCACTGGTGATCTCTTCAGTTGCTCGCCTGAAGGTTTATCGCGGCTCCCACCCACTTCACATCGCCAGCAGTTCTTTCGCCTGTAGTCGCTTGAAGTCGCCAAATATCATGCACTTTCTATGGTCCCCTGTTGCCACATCACTTCCAGTGTGTACGCAGCTTTACAGGAATGAGAACTCATCCATGGTCTCTGGCAAAGCAATAATTAGCAGATATCTGTCTGTACATTGCACCTTTACAGTTTATGGATGCAGCTTGCTAACTAAGTTTGCTAGTGTCAGCTGATACCTGAATACAACAAAAATGCAGACTCCACAGAAAAAAAACAAACAAAAAAAAAAACAGGTGAGATCTTTGCGGCTATGTCCATCTTTTATATACAGTCTATGATTTTTAACCCAAATCACAATCTTTTTCTAAACCTCACCAAACAGAAAAATCAGACGTAAACAAGAAGTGAAAACAAAACTACACTGTGAGTGAAACCGAACACAAACCACGCTCTCCAGGCTCACAGCCACTGCACCGCCACCCCACCTGCCATCTTACACACTCTCCAAAACAAGTGTTAAAAACATCAGTTACAAACTTATAATAGCACTCCAAATAATATTTATACATTACTTTCCAAATCAGTTATTAACCAATTAAAAACCATTAATAATTATCATTTTATTGTTTTCTAACAGTAAAAAAAAAAACTCAAAACAAAACATTACTAACTAAAGTTTATTTGACTTACCATTTATTAACAGCTGTTATTATAAAGTGTTAGATTGTATTGTTTGTGCTGTTAGTCACTAGGTATAGTAAATATTTAGTGAGGACTAGCCGGTTTACTTTCCATCTGTGTAAATTTTAATTATAGAAAATTAATAGACATACTTATCTAATTTGCATTTTAATTTTCAAAGTCGTACCCAACAATATTCAAATGCTTATTTAAATGACAAAATTGAAATGCAAAATAAACAATAAAACCTGACTTTACATTTATGCAGCAATATTGGAGTCACAGTTTAAATTAAAAGGACATTTTCTAATGAAGACTTTTCATAGACTTAATAAGCTGTATGTATGATGTGTGTGTTGTTGTGTGTGTGTGTCCTCTTACAGTTCTCCTCTTTGGTCTCAGCAGTGGCCTGTTGTTGGCTTCCTGTCTGAGGCTGCAGGTGTTACACAGGAGTCGACCTGCAGCGTCTCGCCTCCACAGGGGGGCGTTCTGCGTCCCGCAGCTAACACACTCGCGTGGCTCTGAACAAAAGATGACAAATCACACATCAGCACACGCACACACACAGGTGCTGCTCACACAAACAGGTAATTCCTCACCTGGTCCACATCCCTGCCCCCAAGACAGACTACCAGGTAACATCCAATCACCTGAAGAAGGGGAGGAGGGTGTGTACAGGTTGCCATGGCAACTGTTCCATCCAGGTGCTGAGGAGAGGAGGCAGATGGGGGGTGGGGTCAGAGCAGGATTACTGTACAACGATGAGGAAGGAGGAGGTGGGATGTAAGCAGAGGTCAGTGACTGACAGCTGGAGTCATCCAGCCAGAGGCAGGGGCTGAGGAGGAGCGGGGAACCAGCCTCTTGGGGCGTGCCCGGTGATTGGAGGAAAGTGTCTGATAGGACAGGGGCCACCTGAAAAGAGGAAATAAAGGGTAAAAACGCAGGAGAAACAGCAGCAAACCTGCAAACAGCCTGCATGACACCAGACAGATCAGCTCATTTCAATCCCACTACAGGCTCACTGTTCACTGTAAGTCAGTGGGTCTAAAACTGTGGGGCGGGCTTCAGTGGTGATTCATGGCCAATCGCTGTGAGGTGGAGGACATAAATTTATTTTGACTTTGGAAGTGGGGCATACCAGAAAAGGTTAAATGTAAAACTGTTAAATACAAATAAAGTAAATGTCAGATGAGGAAAACTGGTTAGACCTGCTGGAAGTGAACTGCAGTCATTAAAGAAAAAAATGATTTCCTGTCTCTTAAGAATTGTGAAAAAAGGGGCATTTCTGCATGACAAGGTACACCATTTATCAAACCTCTGCAAAAGAAGCAGCAAGAAATTTATGGCAAGTTAAAGCTGCCAAATTACATCCCTTTTAGGACAGTGCTTTTACATGATAAAAGCACCATAAAAATCAGCTAAATCACCGTGCATTTGCAAAAATGTTCATCAGCAGCCAAAAAAATAGCAATACTCTACATGTTTATGAAACATCTGAAGTGTCACAAATTGCATGCTTCCACACTTACACATGACTACATCTTGACTGCATAAGTGGGTTCACAAGGACATCTAAAGCTATGTGATATTTGCTACAAAGTACCCGGTAGTGTAGTGATAATGTACAGAATAAGAGCTTATGGTTTATGATCCAAACAGGAAACACTTATTTTATACTTGTTGACTTTCTTAATGATAAATATTGCCTGGGTGTTTAAAAACATATACTTCTCTGTTTAGGCAAACTCAGAAAATATGTTTATTACGGATTTATTACTGATTTACACAAACTTTAACAACCAAAGTTTGATCATTTCAAGCACAAAACAGTATCAAAGCCTTCCAGTAGCCAATGTAAAAAATAATCAAACTATAAAACTGACAGAAATTCAATTTAAACATGCTGGTTATTGGATAATCACACAGTGGGACTAAAACAAATTAGGACCAGTTACTTTAGAGCAGTCACCTGAGTGACTCTGTTCTCTGATGAGAAAAATAAAACATTATGATGTGTATGAATTTTCTTTCATTGCAGTTCATTCACTGTGACTGAGCACACACAGAGCAGCATAGATATGATAAAAGATTCTGACCTTCGTGTTCAAGCTTGTTTCAGATCTGGTGGATGTCACAGCAGAAGACCAATAAGCTAACGGCGAATAGTCTGACATCATCGCTGAGTTTCTGAGAGGAGGGAAGAGAAATGAGAGACAAAGTGAGAGCTCACTCTAACTTTTCCTGTGATACTCACAGAGGCTGAGGAGCTCTGAGGGTTTAACTTCATCTGAATGCTGCTCTGAGGTGCAGGAGGAAGAGAAGGTGTTTGACTCCTCCTACAAATTCTGAGCTGCTTTTTTTTTTCTGTTTTTGAAGGATGGAACTGAATTTATTTGCACTGAGATTTTGAGGTTTCATGTCTAAGCAACGATCATTTTCTGCTTTTCTTTGTCTTGTGTCATATATGTTGTTCTAACGGGGGATGCTCATATTAAACATGGTTGAAGATATAATGAGGTCAGTTTATGTACAAGTAATCCCTGTGATCCAAAAGTCTGGGCTTCAGTCTGCTCTAAACACACACTTTCAGATATTTTTTTCTACTCTTAGGTTTGTGTGATGTCAGATTCTGACCTGGATATCACTATTATAGTCATCTCTGGCTGTGAGAACATTATTATTATTATTATTATTATTATTTCTGGAAAATTCTATATTCAAAAGAAAAAATGGTCAGGAACCAAGCCAACATATGCACACTTTATTAATGACTAAACAGAACAACTCATAAGAAGTTTCATAAACATGACACAAACAAACATTTTTAAATTGTAAATCTCCTGTTTTATTTTTTTAGTATTTTTTTTTTTTTTTTTTTCTTCCTTTTTCTTTTAGA
>VUQI01047020.1:0-13238 GCA_015106735.1 Paratilapia polleni | reverse complement strand
TATTTCATCCATTTGCCTAATAGAGACCCAGCGGTGTTTAACGTTACCTCTTTTTAGTCCATTTTTTTTTTTTTAAGCAGCTTTAATTCAGTGTGAGGAAACTCGACTGTTTAAGTTCATTTCCTCCTGTGGAGACACAGAAGAGTTTGAGGCTCAGGAGAAACCGACAGAAATCTTTTGGCAGTTGTTTTGTTGAAGCATGGTGATGACTCAAAGGTTCAGCTGCTCCCGTGTGAGCTGCAGTTATTTAGTGAACCAGATAATAAATACATAACAAAGATCAACTTGTTTCCGAGCAGCTGATTGGTCAGTTCAAAGACAGGAAGCATATCCCTGTAGCAACGCAGGGTCTACCACGCTGTTCTGCAGGGGCAGGTCCACTGAGAAGTCAATGGGTGGAGCCTGCAGGCGCTGGCGGGGCGGTCGGCCACCCCTCTCAGGGATGGGCAGTTCCGAGTGGTGAGCAGGAAGTGGAGAGGAGAAGAAGTATGGATGGAGGAGAGCCTGCAGGGAGGAGGAGAGGACAGGTGGCTCACCTATCAATATTCAGTTAATCAATCAATAAGCCAGTTGCTGCTTAAACCTTCACCTGAGTCCACCTGAGTGATAATGGAACTTTCATAACATCCTATCACAGTGAGCAGGAAAGATATAGTGTTTGTGTTCCAGGACTTTACTGTTAATAAAAATCACTGAAACGATGAGGAGACCTCTGATTGAACCCTGAGGAACTCCATTTTTAAACCTGAAGTTCACTTCCTTTTTCTCACCTGTCTGGCTGAGCAGCGCTGTTTGGACGGATAAACGAGGAACTTGTAGAGTAGGTCAACAGCCTGAGGGGACGTGTCAGGGACAATTTCCTCCAATGGGATCGCTGGATTCTCCTTAAAAGTGATTTTATTATAGTCTGGCAACTCCACTATCTCCTGGGAATGGAGAGGACAGAGATACAAATTTTACCAAAGCTCATATATATAAGCTTATATAAGCAAGGATCAGACAAATAAAACTTCAGACAGAATGTCATCAAATATCTGCATCCATCGTTATTATTTTACCTCAGTAGTCCCATAAAAACCCACAGAGGCCACACAGATGTCTCCAGACATCAGACAGTTGTTGGTTTTTATAGGAAACTACATATTTTCTTTGGTCAGTCTGGTTTGGGGTGCTACAAAGTTCAGTTTTGGATCCCATTTAGTTTCTCTACGTATTCATCATTATTCACTGCTAACCCACTTCGTTTCAGTTTCATTTTAAACTCCAATAAAGCCAACTTGAGTCCAACCAATGTCTTAGTCAGATGATGCTGGGGCTGATTTTTTTTTTTACTTTACAAGTAACTTCCTGCAGTCTTTTTAGCACATAATTTAATGAATGATGGTATGGACGAATATACATGGGTATTTGTAAAGATGAAGGAGTGAGCATCGATATAAAGAGGTGTATAAGTTGCGCTACTGAGTGAATGTACAGTAAATACAACATGTTGAAATTAGTCTTGGTATTCCAATTTATTTTACATTCCTCTTGTGTTACAAATTTCAGAATATCTGTTTCATAATGTATAAAAGTCATAATGTGTGTGATGATAACATTTTAACAAAAACAGAATGAAAAAAATTAAAAGCAACTCAATACAGGAAAAGATCCTTGTAGTAACTTAGAAATGAACTGTATATATAAAGCATATAGGTAGATATACTGATTAAAATCTAAGATGGGTCATGCTCAAAAGCTGACTTCCATCTAATTGCATTTTCTTGAGCTAAATCAGATATTCATAAAATTCTTCTGATCAGGTATCAGCAAATTGTAATTTTTAAAGTCATTTTTATACATGAACCCGGGACACTGTCCACAGCTGGCCTTTCTCACATGTAGCACACAACAAGAGAGTTTGTGTTAAACATGTTCTCACTACTGGAAATTCTCCATTTGACTTTGGTGAAGGTGCTGTCTGGGTTGAGCATGGAGGAGGCGGGACACATGATGCCTGCTCACTTGCTGTGAATTCTCAAAATTATTAACTGCTCTATTCTCACATGGGAGCAGCCAGATATCACATGGACTCTGAACTAAGGTGAGCTGGCAGATTTATTCATGTTAAACGGTGTTTAAAGTTAGATAAAAACAGCTGGAAATCAAGCAATCTGATTCTCAGAGGGATTACTTCACTTACATTTACCTCTTTATCTGACATTTTGGCCAAGTTCAATAAGAATATCTGACACATTATATATATATCATAGAAAATAAGGAAACACAGAACTGGTCCTCCTCCAGGATTCAGTGTATGTGTGTGTCTTACAGGCCAGGTGTCCTGAGTTGGTGTTCCCAGCACTCTGAGGACACAGCAGAGCTGTTCGATGTCGTTCTCTCCGGGAAACAGAGGAGAGGAGTTCAACAGCTCCCCGAAAATACAGCCGACCGCCCTGAAACACACACAGATACACACAAAGGTTCAGTGATAACATCGTCAGTGAGTGCAGCTGTGACCTCAGACTGCTGCTGCCCCCTGGTGTTCTGCTCTGAGCATTGCACCAATTTACTACTAAATATATTGATAAAGTTCATTGTAGATGTTCAGAGCTACACATTTATTCTTTATATGTTACATGACCCCACTCAAACAAAAGATCCAGAAAAATCTATTGAAACTAAGAAACATAAATAAAAAAACATCTAGATTTATTGTGTTACAGCTAAGCAGTGGTGAATTCGCTGCAGATGTAACTTTTATGTGATGTAATAATACCAGCTTCAAGTCACCAACAGTTAAGGTAGTAGTGTGAGTAATATTTTCAGCAGTACTCTAAGTATTTTCAGTAGTGTACTCACCACAGGTCAACTCCTTCATTGTACTTTCGGGCTCCGTACAGCAACTCAGGAGCTCTGTACCACCTGAACACACACACACACACACACACAGTGGTGGAATGTAACTAAGTACATTTACTGCAGTTTTAAGGTGCTTTTACTTTGTTTATTTCCTGCCACTTTATACTTGTACCCCACAGGTCACCAGAAATATGTGCATATATGCACAGAAGCTTAAATTGCCGTCTCTTTGTCCCAAATCAGGATTGCAGCATTCAGAAGCACCCATTTTAATTTCTTTGACATGCCTTATTTGATCAATGTGTATTTCTACTACTGTTTATATTATAGACAAAGTACTGATATCCATTGCAAAGGGGTGATGTCTCTGTGGGCCATGTGATTAAGTATTTTAGGACGAATTTGAACCAACAGGTTAAAATAATAAATGTATTTACATGCCGAGTAACTCCCAGATGTTGAACTGAACTGTTCTCCAGACAACAATAATAAACTTCAAACTAAGTTCACAGTGCTCCAAAAAAAGACATCACATTTCTGATAAAGGATGTAAATGAGTACTGATCACAGCCATCAAAAACTACAAAGACAGCACGAGGGCCATGGTGCATTTTATTGTCTGAAATAAAATCTTACGATTTTCACAGTCATCATTATCATTATTATTATTATTATTCACTGGCTGAACGAGCACCAAAAAAGCTGAATGTGTGAATCTGCTCTGTCACACTTTCATCACGCATTAGTGCACCAGTCAGGCTTCATAACAAGTCAAAGTAAATATTAGTTTTACTGCACCTTCCATATCACCAGGAGGATTTCAGTCTGCCTGCATTAAAGCCACCACAAGGCATCACAAATGATGATTTTATTTTATTTAGATTTTCACTTGAGATCCTTTATTTTACTTTAGTTTTTCTATTTAAATGAGCTCCTTGCTTTTGTGTGTTTTTACCTTATTGAGCTATTTTGTTTACTTTTATTTTACTGAGCTACAGCCGCCTGCTAAATAAAGTATGTCTTGTTTAATCTCATCTTATCTTATTTACCTGGTGGCCACCTGGTGGCTGTACAGCCTCTCTCCTTGCTCACTGAACAGTCGGGCCAGACCGAAGTCTGCGATCTTCAGGTGACCTGAAGAGCTGATGAGGAGGTTTGCTGGTTTCAGGTCCTACAAACACACATACATTATTTTGTTAATGTTTGGTTCATTTTCTTAAGCAAACCCCTCCCCATGTCAAGCTTTCACTAATAAATATCCTGAATAAATATCATCAGAATTCCTGGATACCTTCAGACTGCAGGAACTCTTCAGTTTACTATAATTTCCTATATTTAACACTCTCCACTTATCCTGACTAATTCACAGTATTTAAATATGTGGAATTTTAAGTGTTGATTGACACAAAAAAGGAGCTTGAAGTCTTCAGAAACTGTAATCAGCATTTTTTTTTACAATTTTATTTATTTATTTTTATCACTTTTTATTCGTAAAAAGTCATAGATCACATGATTAACTGAGAAAATAATCAGATCATTCCTGTTAGCTGGACTCACCCGGTGCATGATGTTGTTGTGATGCAGGAAGGCCACGCCCTTCAGCAGCATCATCATGTAACTTTTGACCTGAGCTGGGGTCAGAGGTCGCTGGGAGTTCCTGATGACCTCAGAGAGGTCAGACAGCATGAAGTCAAACACCAGGACAAAGCCCGTACCGTGAGGAAAGACGTCCTTCAGTTTCACCACCTGAGGAGGAAGTTACAGAAAGACGTCCCGCATCACTTCACACTGCAGGAACTCTTCAGTTTCTCATAATTCCCCATGTTTAAGACTCTTCACTGACTGGCTGATGCATTAGGGACCCCGAGCCAGGGCTGATCGCTGAGTATTCTGCATCATCATCTAAAAGTCTTCAGGCATATTCTGTCATAGTCACGGTTCTCTTCCTGTCTGTGACTATTTTCACTGAACCTGTGGACTGTGAGCTGTCTGATTTCTGTTATTCATGTGTGTCAGTTAGTTACTTCGGGATTCTTTAGCCAACGTCTCTCTGCATAAACAGAGCTAAATACAAGAAAACACTTATTTTAATTAGAAGACATTTTAGCAAACTACAAAAGTCAAATACAGGCTGTGTTAGAGCAGCTAGAAGTATTGAAATCTTTAAACTTAAAACGTACCTCTTCAGCCTGGCTTTTGATTGAGTGTGCTTCAAAGACATTAATTTTATTATTATTATTATTTTATTTTGGCTGCTTATGTTTTTTTTTAACTTTTTTCCAGCATTGTATTATTAACTTTATTCACTGATTATTGTACTGATTATTTTATTCTATTTTATTATGTTCTTTTATGATGTTTTGCCTTTTTAAGACTTTATCCATCATTACTTTACATTCATTTTTATTTTTAAAACTGCCTTTAATTTCATTGATGTACTCTTAGTGTACTTACAGGTGATTTAAGATTTCATTCCTATGATGTTTTGTATTTTCCAGAGTTTTGTGGTGTTTTTGAGTTTTGGCTTCTTTTTATTCTTATTATTGTTTGTAGTTTTTTATTCCTGGCATTGTTGAGTTCTTGTTTCTAATTTTGACTTTATTGTTATTTGTCTAGCCTACATGCTTGTACCCTCTGTTATCTAGTGTTAGTTGTCTTTTGTTTATTTCCTGTTTTACTTTCAAGATAGAGATTTACTTCCTCCTTTGTCACTGTCTGCCCTGCCCTGATTATCTTCACCTGTGTGCATTTACCTTCACCTGCATCTCATTCCCTCCTGTTTGTCATTTCCATAGCAGACCCCATGTCACTCTGCTGTTTTTGGACATTTGTATTTTGTTTGGGACTTTTCCTCAGTCACAATAAAGCATCCTGCATTTGGGTCCTCTCCTGACATTCTTTTTTAATTTTATTATATTTTGTGCTGTCTTATCAGCTTGTAAGTCATCTGCAAAACACTTTGAACTGCACTAGCCCTGCTATACAAATAAAGTTTGATTCACTGACTGATAGACAATATATCACATATAGCTTACGTAATAATAAGTAAGCAACCATCCTCTTCGAGAAGGCCGGGTGGTCATCACTTACAATTTGAAGAGAGCAACACTCTCTTTCTTTGATTTACGAAGCCATTCTAAATAAACTACCATGTTATTTATAGGGTTACAGTACATGTTCACATTACTTTTCATATCCCAGGTATGAATACAGAACAGGGAAAACTGCATTCTCCTATTATACATCTCATAGCTGGAACAGACTTCAGAACTCTCTCAGGTTAGAACAGTTTAAGCTTTCAATGGCTGACATTTTGTATAATGAATGCTCTTGCTTTTCTTAATTTGTTTTTTTGGTTTTTTTATTATTATTTTTAATACTTTGAAATATGTGTTTGAATGTTGTGTATGTATGTGTGTAAGTGTTTCTGTACATATAAATGTGTCTATATAGATTTATGTTCTGACACATATTTTATCTTATGATTATAATGTACTTGCAGAGAGATGTTTTGCTATAATGGCTTTCCCCTGACTAAGTAAAGGCATCTAGCTAATAATTCTTGTGTTGCAAAGTGCTCCTGAAACTCCATCAACAATGAAGGTATTCAGTCATTCACAGTGTCACCAGGAGCCTGATCGGTCATTAAAGGGAGTATTAAAGTATTGACAGCATATAAAAGACCAGCTGTCAGAGGAGACTGCACTTCACTAAACACATCAGAGCAAAACATGCAGTGTTGAAGCATAAAAAGGGTTTTTAAAAAAAGACTCTGTTCTGTGTAAAAACTCTCTGACACTCACATGCTGGTTGTCCTCGATCTCCTGCAGCGCTTTAATCTCCCTCAGAGCCTGGTTTGGGATGCCGTCCTCAAGCCTCCTCAGAGCCACTTTCTTCAGAGCCACCGTCTCCCCAGTCTGACACACAAGAGCATTTCCATGTCACATACCTGAGCCATGATTAGGTTAAGCCACAAATGTAATGCTGATCAGGTAATCTCTATGGAAAAAAAAAAAAACATTATTCAAACATCAGTTACAGGCTGACTCTTGGGTCTGATGAGGATTCAGACTGCTGGAAATCGACCAGCTGACAAACAAAAGCACCGGTTAGTGTTGCAGGGATGGAGTCACCTCAATGTGTTTGGCCTTGAAGACAATACCATGAGCTCCTTCTCCGATCCGACCCAGAATAGTGTAGTGCTCCATGCCTACATGTACTCTGCAGCTTCAGTTCATCTGGATTTAATCCAGTCCAGGCCCCTTCGCAGATTTTCTCGGCTCATTCAAAAAGTCCGCGGTTTGAAGTAAACCTTCTATGATGTACAAAATAACTCCCAGTAGCTTCCAGTTAACTAGCAGTGGCAGAAACCATACACAGAGGCAAACTGCCAACTCCGCTCAAATATGAAGCCATTCACGATTCTGCGCTTTTTGACTCAATAAAATCTAAAGATATTAAACAATTCTTTAAATCAAGTAAGAGTTTAAACAGTTATCTTAAATTCGGCGTGTATTGTATAAGCAAAAACAAACTGTTTTAAGGAGAAATCCACTTTCAAAACCTGTTGGTTAGCTGTTGGCTAGCGTTGCCTTGGTAACCTACTGCTAACCTAGCCCAGCTAAAATGTAAAGTCTGTTACTGTTTGTTTTAAACTGCTGCTGCCAAGTGACACACGTGTCCGTTAAGAAAAAAAGAACTAAAGAAACTACGAGTCGTGTGTTTTTAATACACATTTTCAAGCAGGACGCTTTAATTAATATTTTATGTAAAACGAGCTAGCTACAGAGCCGCCAGTGGTCCGCCATGTTTGTTTACAGTGACGTCACAGAGGCAAAGCAGGCAGAAAAAACAAAACAAAGCTGTGTGTCATACAATTACTTATTATTTATGAAAACTCCGTATTCATAAAACACGGTCGGGAGTCAAGCCAACGTTTCTACACTTTATGAATGATTTAAACAAAAGCCCCACGTTATGTAATGTAAACATTTAAAAAAGCTGTAAAGACCTTTGCCTTGTTGAATGAAAACACATACAGCTGATACCCTGGCATTATGAAATGTAAATGTAACAGATTTTCTTCAATAATGTCATTTTTATTTTTTATTGTTGTTTATTTTATTAATTTTTTTATTAATTTTTTTGCTTTTCTTTTTACATGCAGAGTGAAAACTCAGACTTTGACATTCCAGTTGATTAAAATAAAATAACAAGGAAATTAATGTCCTTAAATACCAGGTATTATTTTGTTAAAATCAACTAAAAATACAATACGATACAATAAAATAAAATAAAATAAAGCCCAAATTACTGCTATCATCAGTCATTCACAAATATTTGGAGTGTATCTGTTCTCTCATGTTAACAGTTTATTTCAGCCCTGCACAGTTTTAACACTCTGCTGTGCTGAACCATTTTAATGTTATCTGATATTTGCTTTGCTGTTTAATAATCATTTATTGTTCTGTTTTAGTTTTTCTTTGTTGAATTTATACTTATTTTTACTTTATTTCTTACTCTTACTTTTCTTACTATTACCTTACACTTGATTTAAGATTTGTTTTTATTATTAAAATAATATTTTGTTTTGTCTTATTGTATTTCTTATTATTCTACTATTATTATTCCTATTCTATTCAGCTTTACTATTCTACTTATTTAAACTATTTTCATATATAGTTGCTGCGTTAACCTTCTTTTTTTAACTGCTGTAACAAAAAAGAATTCCAACTTTTGGGATAAATAAAATATATCTCATATTAGCTTATTTACATAATCTATTTTTATCAAAATATAGAAACCCAAATAAGTGTTTCTTAAATGTGCCTTAACCTTTCTTATTCATTCAGAAAACAGAGCAGCTTTGAAAAGTTTTCTTTCTCATTAATTCGGAAAAACAGGACAATTTTTTTTTTTGCACAGACTGAAACAAACGCCTGTGAGTGCTTTTATTTTGAAATCCGGAAGTACTTGTTGACAGTTTCTTCTCTTCCGGTGCAGAGAGGTGTGTTTACATGCTGTTTTAAGCATGCTAACCAGATAGTTTGTGGTGCAGAAACGGTAACGTTTGCGACAGTGAGGTCCTGCAGTTGACTGGACCTTTATCCACAGCGCAGCTGGAAGGGATTTTGTTTTTGTTTTTGTTTTTGTTTGTGTATTTTTTTAAGAGAAAACGGTGAAGAAATGTCTCATCCCGGCGATGCTAATGCTAACGCTAACGTGGACCAGAAGTTCCTGCAGTATGAAACCTTCATCAACGAAGTTCTGAAGAGAGACTTACAGTAAGCAGACTGTTCAGTTAAAGTCTGAACGCAGGTTCTATGTCAGTGCAGAGCACAGTGAGGGCGAAGTTTGGTCACTTACTGAATTTTACAAATTGAAATAATTTAAGAGGTTTCTCCCCTGCAGGACTGTGACGTTCACTGACTTTAAAACTTGTTCAAAAAAAATGCAAAACATTTGTTCAGATATGTGTTTATTTACGCACCATTTATCTACGCAGTCATTGAAGTGGTTGGGAGTTTACAGAAGTCCAGCCATGAATCAGGAGGCGATATGAAGGTCAATAATAAGGGATTTAAAGCTGAAACATTTTTTGTTTAATTAATAGTTTAAGAGATGTCAGGTCGGTGGATTTGACTCTCTCAGCCTTCTGCTCTTATATTAGTGTTAGTTTGATTTGGGTTTTACTTCCTCCCTTCCTCTGAGTGCCTTTATCACCTGCAGACAGATTAATATAACATAATAATATACACACAATCAGCCACAGCATTAAAAACACCTATTATTGTGTTGGACCTCCCTCATCCACACTAAACAGCTGTGACCCACAGGCCTCTGAAAGTGGCAGGGAGCAGATCTTTTCAGGCCTATAATCACATAAGTTAGCAGTGCTAAGAGTAGCTCCAAGTGATGAAATTCTACCACCCTACAGAGTGGCTGATAGAGATGAGGCTGGAGAGACCGGTGACTTTATGATCTATTTATGCAGTCCAGCATTTGATCATGTGGTTATGGTTGACTAATGCACATAAACCTTCCACCAAAATAACAGTGGTTTTATAGTAACTGTAGAAATAAGATGGAGGAAACTCCTGTGATCTTTACTAGTTCATATATCTGAGAGAGAAACATAGCTATGCACTTTCACAGCAGAGCAACAATCTGGGCAACAAACCAGTCAGTACTGCAGCAACATGCTGAATGCACTTCAAAGGAACATCTTGAAAATCCTGTACCGCTTTGTAATCTGCAACCAAGACGGCAGAGCAGAGGAAGGGAGCTGATACTGAGCATGAATGGACCATTAAGTTTGCTGCTTTGCTTTGTCCCAGAATGCAAAGCACAGGCTACAGGAGCTGTTTAGTTCCAGTACACCAGAGTACATCTGGTACATCTGGTTGTTGGGTCTAATTGAGGTTGAATCACATTCTCACCACAACCTGCTTTAGGGCTGCTTTGGGACCAGACCGAGACCACTTCATTAAAAGTGGATCTGTTGTGCTCATTTCCAACTACGTATTTTTATTCTTGGACTCTAACAGATTAGCTTTGCAAATATGCAGCTTTTCAAAATGTTCCTTCTTTATCTTCTAGTGGGCCTTGGTGCAGCCCCTCAGTTCATCCTCTGCCTAAAACAAACTGTTTTAGTTCCTCCCCCTTAAAGACAGTTTTTGTGAGCAGCAGGTGGGTGGGGCTTGTGTCAGAGATGACCATATTAGTGACGTCCCCTCTCTATGACAGCATACAGATCCAAGAGTAGAAAAAAATGTCTGAAAATTAGCTTTTAAAGCAGTCTGAAGTCTGAGCTTTTGGCTCAAAGAGATTACTTGTACATAAACTGACCTCATTATCTGAAAATTTGGTCACGTTTAATGTGAACATTCACAATTTTAATAGGATATGTATGACAGACAGTGAAGAAAAGCAGAATAGGTCCACTTCAGCAGGTGTTTGTGTGGTTCTTTTGGTCGGCACCTGAGTGCCCAGCGGAGCAGACTACAGAGCTCAGGTGTCTAAAATGTGTGTGGTTGATTTGCTGCTTTGAATCAAATTTTCTTAAAATGCATTTAGGTTGTTTCGGTGTATCTGAAGATATTAATGTTCACTATAAATCAAATGATGGTTGTTGTTTGACAGGAAGGTGGTGGAGCAGAGGGATCAGGTTTATGAGAAGATCTCTCAGTACCTGCAGCTGAAGAACACCATCCAGAGTCTACAGGTGAACACGCACAAATACAAAGAAATCATGTTAAGCTGTAGCTTTTACAGGTTGTTTCAACTCAAAAAAGAACAAATTTCACATCATACTGAAAGTAATTTGGAGTCATTTTCAGGGTGGTTGTTGTGCTGTCACTGTCTGTGGTTAATTAATGTGAAAAACATCAATCAGCTTGTTAATGAGCTGCAGACTGAACTCTGCCAATAAAGACACATCTCTCTGTAGCATCTCTGTATGAGCTGTCTCTGTAGTTCAGCACACACCTCTGTGGGGAAATGATCAGCTTATCGCAGCTCCATCAATACAGCAGTCACACTGCAGCTGCTTATCCAGCAGATCAATATGGGTGCCTCATTAGGCCGAGAGCTGTGAATCCAAACCTCCATCGTCTGCATTAAAGACTCTGCAGGATCAGTGCGAAAGATCAAAACATTCAGATTTTTATGATATTTTAAAATATAATTTTCACTGGGCAACACAGTGGAGCAGCAGTTAGCAATCGCCTCACAACAAGAAGGTTCTGGGTTTGAATCCACCGACTAGCAGGGGACCTTTCTCTATAGAGTTTGCATGTCCTCCCTGTGCCTGTGTGGGTTCTTTACAGGTACTCTGGCTTCCTCCCACAGTCCAAAGACATGCATGTGAGGTTAGCTGGTAATTCTAAAATGGTGTGAATGGTTGTCTGTCTCTCTGTGTTAGTCCGGGGATACAGTCCAGTGTTTTTTCAGTATGCAGGAAAAACCTCGAATGAGTTGTGAGTTGCAGCTGAAAGTGGTCAGACTTGTCACTGTTGGGCTATGACCTACTTGACTGGCTTCATGGTCACAATTTTTACCTGTGTTCAGTGGCATGTCACTGTGTGTTCCTACAGGAGGCGGGGTCTCAGCAGCTGAAGACGGACGTTGATCTTGGCTGTAACTTCTATGTTCAGGCTGAAGTGTGAGTGGCTGACACATATTAGTAATGATGCTAGGGAATCAGTGTGTGGTGTTTTTTGAAAAGGTTTCAGTTCCTGTTTTAACTTGGTTCTCTTATTCTTTTTCTTCCTTCCCATCAGTGAGGACTCGTCCAGAATCTTCGTGGCTGTCGGTTACGGTTTCTTTGTGGAGATGACTTACGACGAGGCTCTGAGGTTCATCGACAAGAAGACGAGTCAGCTGACAGCGTGAGTTCATCATCACAATTACACTAATAATATATGAAACACAAAGCACAAAAGAAAAAATGTTTGGGATTATTTTACAGGTTTTTAGTAGTTTACTTTTTTCTTCTTTTTTTTTTTTTAATTCTGTTTTGTTTCTAAACATTTCTGAATGTTTTCTGGACATTTTCTTAGATTTTTTTTTGTATGTTTTTTTCTGATTTTATTATCAATTTTATTTTATTTTTTTCTGAAGTATTTCATTAGTAATTTTCAGACATTTTCAAAATTTTCAGAAAATTTACTACTAATTCTTTGAAAAGAAGAATATATATAAAAAATATATATAGACAAATATATATTTTTATATTATTATTTTCAGACATTTTTGTATTTTACTTTTTAATTTATTTTAACATTAATTTAATATACTGTAATAATAATAAAATTATTGATATTATTATTATTATTATTATTATTATTATTATTATTGTTGTTGTTGCAATTTATTTTTTTTTATATTTCTTACAGTTTAAAATATTTTTATTATATTTTTAGACATTTATTGCTGATATTTTAGAATTCTTTGCTATTTTCTTGTTTTTTTTCATTATTTTATAAAATTATTAATATTTTATTATTTTATTATTGTTATTTTACTATTTTATTAACACTTTTAAGAGATTTTCTGTTTCTGATGCTTTTTTACTATATATTTTATTTTATATTTAAATATAACGAGTATTTTTCAGATATCATCCAGATTTTATTTTGGTTTTTTAAGTACATTTCTTGTATCATCATTATTATTATTGCATTTTTTATATTTAAGATTTTTTTACACATTTATTTGACATGTTTTAGACTTTTTTTGCCATTATCTTGGCTTTTCAAAAAATACATATTTTACTATTATTTTAATATTTGATTAAAGTTATTTTAAATTTCAGATATTTTCTATTTATTTTGTTTCCTTTTTGCAGAATACATCCAAATTGACTTTAATTTTGCCGCATTATTTTATGCACTTTT
>VUQI01047019.1:12716-25890 GCA_015106735.1 Paratilapia polleni | reverse complement strand
TAGTGTCATCTTAATACACCTGTACATGTTCAAACTGAAGCGTAATTTATGGTCCTGCAAATGTGTCTGTCTGCGTACACGTTTCCGTTCGGACAGCGTACGGAGAGGGGTTTTCACCCACCGCAGATGTGCGTCACTGGACGCAGATTACCTATGCATCTACCGAATGCTGATTGGCCAACAAGCCTGCCAGAATAGGGAAGGGCGTGACTCTGGAGTTCACCAGGAATGGGAGGACTGCCAAAAAAACCCCTCAAAATATCAAAAAATACAGCATGAAAAGTACAGTGGACACTATTTCACTTCAGCTCTTTGTATGTTAGAACTTTGCTCTTTTCTGCAGCTGGCTGACAGACCAACAACGGCACAAGCAAGCATAAATGGACTGGTACTTATATAGCGCTTTTCTACTCAGTTTTGTGTACTCAAAGCGCTTTATACTGCAGGCCACATTCACCCAGTCACACATACATTCATACAGCACTTTTATCTACACTTAAGTGCTTACTAACATTCACACACACACGCCGATGAATGCATCGGGAGCAACGTGGGGTTCAGTATCTTGCCCAAGGATACTTCGGCATGCAGACTAGGGGAGCCAGGGATCAAACCACTGACCTTCCAATTAGTAGACGACTCGCTCTACCTCCTGAGCCACAGCCGCCCCTAGAGTAGCCCACAGACCAGTTGTAACACATACTTTGTACAGAGCTCTCTGCGGGCCGCCCAAAGACTGCCCCCAGACTGCGAACACACTACCCCCTCTGAGACCTTTTACTGAATTCTACTCAATAGACTTTAAGCAATGTTGACTTTATTGTTTTATACTGTAATATAAACCCATTGTCCCCATATGAGGACGGGCATTTTATTAAAAAAGTGTGACAACTGTGTAATGAAGTAACGACTTCCCGTTGAAAGAGGAAGCTCATTTTATATACTTATCGGTCCAATTAATCACAAATAGCTCGGAGAAATTAAAAATGCATCCCAAACAAGAGCTCGGGAGAGGACAAAGATGAAGTCTGTCTGAAATGAATGTCAAAACATCAGAATGGATAGAAAGATGAGGATTTAAAAATCCTCCTCACCTGAAAGTGATCAAGCATCGGTTTCCATGACAAAACCAGCAGGGCATCTTTGCGGATCTTCTTGGGAATGTCTGAGTAGAGTAACGCATTTTCCCTGCTGGCATAAGGCATTCCTGTGAGGAAACATACCACAGAATGCACGCATAAGCCCAAGCAAAGCTAGCCTGTCCTGTTGTAGATGTGTTTCGGTTTAACTCGTGTTCGCAGCAGTCGTGGTGGCTTACAAGAGCTTCTTACAGAGGACTTTCAAAATATGTTAGTCTCCAACGACTACGCTCAATGTCCTTAATGGTGATTTGAATCCACTTACAGTGGTGGTTTCTGTGGTATTCTGGACTGTGACCTGATCGCTCTGTCTAATCGGTGTGTTCACGTGCACTTCAGTAGCCTGCTTACAGTCAAATTTCTGCAGTAACTTCTTAAAAAGGAGGTTAAAAAAAAAAAAAAAAAAAGTAAGAAAAAGATTGCTGGATTTCAGCTGTAGACCCCTACTGTCTTGGACACGTATTACAGGATTACCCTTTGCAACAGGGTTTGTCCGTGCAAGCATATGTACGACATCTCACATGGGTTATAACAGCATTAGGTCATCTCTATAAAGATTTATTCACACGCGGAGGAAAATTTCTGTTCCATCTCTGTGTAAAAGTAAAAAACATCTTTAGTAAGCCATTAATAATTTACTAGAACATGGCCGTCTTGATTACAAGCATATAGTTTGCTGTATGTGTGGTGAGTTTCTGCAGGTGCAGCTGTCTTGTGGCTGCAATCTGGTTTTGGTTTCTGGTCTCTGTGTATGACAAAATGGCAGCTTCACCACAGATGTTTGAGAAAAACAACCCATTTTGTGCTATAAAGTGTTCCAATAGTCTAACTATGCAGTTCACAGCAAGGGGAAAAAAAATACTGTTAAGTTATTTTAAAAGCCTGATGTAGTTTGCTTTTTTTTGCAGGGGGAGCTATATTTGAGAAATAATTGCAACAATCAACGACAAATCTATTAAATCAGTCTTGGAAGGCTATAAGGCAAGATGTAACTTCAGCTAAATGACAGACAGTGAGGAAGCAAATAGCAATTAAAGGATGACAGTAAATGCAGCATAAGTACAGCACAAAGTAGAAAAACAGCCGTGACGTCAACATCTGTCTAACATTTGCTAACGTCATCTACTGCACACTTCTGGTCACAATGGAGGTCTAAATAGAAATGGAGCATTCAGGCCAGGCAACAACTGTTAGACAATAACCAAACTATCATGGGTGGAGGTCCAACAGACTAAATTAGTCCACATTACACAGCTAACCACAGCCAGGTAAATGGCACAGAAAACTATAACTAAAGGCATGAGACAGGGAAACAAAAACAGGAGCCATTTTGCAGAAATCCTGTGCGCTACAGCTGTGACAGGAGGAGGGGGGAGAAAAAAAAAAGCAGAAATATGTCCACAATGCAAAATGCTGTTCCACATTTTCTCCAGCACACAATGACTAAAGCCAGTGCAGCTCTGTGGAAATCAAATGAGCTCGAAAACAGGTGCAGGCTGGCAGCTCTGACTCACCAGCTGCATCCACAGATTTTTCACAGACGTGTGCTACCTTGCAAAGTGACTGAACGGAAGCCAACAAGTCACGGCTGCTTTAAAAAAAAAACAAAAAAAAAAAAACACCTTTCTGAGCTGGGATTTATTTTTGTTTTGTTTTGGGGTTTTTTTTTCTTCGTAAAGTGCTTGTAGAAATTGGCATTTTTTGGCATGTCTTATTTTCAAACATTCATCTGCAATGTGTCAAATCTCAGATTTCAGTTACTGCTGCTCACCAAGGTAGTAGATGCGGTGAGAGTGCGGACTGCTCTCATCTTTCTGGATAAACTGGAAGTCATGCGGTGCCTTGTTGATAACCACGCCGGTGTTTTTGCGGCTGTTGTGGATGATCTTCCGCAGGCCGTCCCACGTATGCTTCTCCACCTGGAACTGGGTGGAACTCACGTCCTCCATCTCTACCACCTCTGTGCTGTCTGAGAGCTCGTCCACCCCGGTCATGCCTGCCAGTGTCGCTCTCACGCTGTTGACAGACACTTAGGCTGATTAGCGAGATCAATCTACATTCAGCCCAATAGCAAAGGGGCACTGGTAATGTGACAAATATCTTTGTTGATGATTTATTTACCAAAACAGACAATCTATTAGGCTGCTAAATTTATGAAACTGTCTAAACTGTCAAAAAAAACCCTCAGATTTTAAGGTGAGCTATTGGAATAAGTCAGTATACATCCAACAACAAACACTGCATGGATTGGCATGAAATTTAGTACAGATATTTATGACTTTGGTGATTGCTTAACTTTTCATTTACCACCACCAGCAGGTCAATATCTCAACTTGTGGAATGCTTTGGTCTATGATCAAATACCTACAAAACTAATTACATTTCTGTCAGCATCTGTAGAGCTAACACAGTTAGCAAATACTATTACAATGATGAACAGGTTATTCTTTACCTGCAATCCATTAGCATGTTAACATTAGTATTAAGCTTTTCTAAACTTTCTGCGCCATAAAAATGTGGAAAAACTCAAGGTGATATTTAAAAAAAATAATAATAATTTGATGAAATTGAAAATTCAAACCAAATGACTGTGTGTCAGAGAGCTTTAAGTTTCCCCTACCGTTCTGCGCCGTCTTCTGTTTTGTCTTCAATTTTCGGCCTCTTTACTCTGTGCATTAACTGTTCAACCAGACTGAACCAGACCTGACACCCTGTAAAATACCAGGCAAAGACAAAACTGAGGAAGTCTCTTTCTACATAACAGAAATTCAAGACTGTTTTAGGTAATAGTGTGGCAACACCACGTCTAACTCATAGTCTAATAACAGAAGGAAACAAACTAGATTAATCCCTAAACTAAGCTCACATGCTATGAACAGTAAAACTGTTACTGGGGTTGGAGCTCCGTTCCCACATCTCTGCACTTCTTCATTGAGGAGCTGCTGCTCTTCAGCTTGCCATAGTCCAGCTGAGCGTTTCTCATGTGAAGTCTCACTGAGAGTGACTCAGCTGCATGACTCGGACACTTCAACGTCTGTGTCATAACTGTGGCAAATTTCACATTGTGACTCCACATTTTACCGCAGGATGCATACTATAGACTGTTCTGCTGGGTCCTTAATGAAGTGTAAAGACAGTATTTTCTTTCACCAGAAATTTATCAACTTGAGGCATTTTACCAAATGGGACATAGTTTGGTTGATATACACTCACCAGCCACTTTAATAGGTACACCTGTTAAACTCTCGTTAACTCAAATATCTACTCAGCCAACCACATGTCCACATGCCTAAATGCAAATGCATCTAGGCATGTAGACAAGGCCAAGACAACCTGCTGAAATTCAAACTGAGCATCAGAATGAGGAAGAAAGATGATTTAAGTGACTTTGGTTGCTGGTGCCAGACGGGCTGGTCTGAGGATTTCAGAAATTGCTGGATCTACTGGGATTTTCCCAAACAACCATCGCTAGGGTTTACAGAGAATGGTCCCCAAAAAAAAAGAGAAAATATCCACTGAGCGGCAGTTCTCTGGGTGAAGATGCCTGTTGTTGATGCCAGAGGAGACTGGCCAGACTGGTTGTAATGAGTGGTTATTTGAGTTACTGTTGCCTTTCTATCAGCTCGAAGCAAAGTATGCAGAAGAGCATCTCTGAACGGACAACACGTCGAACCTTGAAGCAGATGGACTACAGCAGTAGAACACCACACCGGGTGCCCCTTAGTACCAACTGAGCATCTTTTAAACACCACAGCCTGCCTGAATATTGTTGCTGACCATGTCCATCCCTTTATGACCAGTGTACCCATCTTCTGATCACTGCATCTAGGAGGATAATGAGCCATATCTCAAAGCTCAAATTATCTCAAACTGGTTTCTTGAACATGACAGTAAGTTCCCTGTACTCAAATGGCCTCCACAGTCACCAGATCGCAATCCAATAGAGCACCTTCACGGGAGATTCACATCATGAATGTGCAGCTGAAAAATCTGCTTTAACTGAGTGATGCTATCATGTTAATATGAACCAAAATCTCTGAGGAATGTTTCCAGCACCTTGTTGAATCTATGCTATGAAGATTTTAGGCAAAAGTGGGTTCAACCCGGTAATAGCAAGGTGTACCTAATAAAGTGTCCGGTCAAAGTGTTTATCATTCAGTATATAAGAAACATGTCTTGATTATGTAAATATCTGAGAAATTTAAAAGAAAGCAACCCTACTTCAAAGTTTATTAAAAGTTTGTTTTTTGTTTTTTTAAGAGAAAGGGAGACCATAAGGTGCTTAAAACTTATTTTCAGTATTCAGGCTGAAATATTATTGAAAAAGTCCCAACTTATCGTACCCAACACTGAAACATCATGAAACTAGTGGTGAACATTTAGGTTTGGGTACAAGTTTAGAAATTGTGTCACCATTTAATATCAAGTTTAAGTTTGGGATATTTTTTTTAATCACATACTCATCTGACGCTGAGACAACTTCGTGTTTCATTTTTAACATTCATATCTCTGGGACCGTCTTCTCCGTTTGTACTTTTTATGCCATTTAAATGCCATAGATTCGCATTAGAAACAGCGAATGAGTTTCACCGTTTCTGCTCAGAATGACACGTCTTCTGATGAAGCTAAAGGTCTAAGCTGATAAATGGCTGACAGAAAACGTCTGGCCGAGCGTGCCCTAAGCGTCAAAAGGTTGCAATGCGTGATTATCCAATAATTCAAACTCCCCGTGGAAACCGTAAGCTGCTGGGAGCTAACAAGTTAGCCGCCCATTAAACATTACAGAAACTAGCAAGCTAGCTACTAGAGATAGCAGGACAACACAAACAGAAAACGTAAGAAACAAATCAAAACAGTAAAATAATCATCTGTTTTTATCTTACACTTTCTGCCCAGAGACCTTGAAGCTGTATCTCCTTTTGTCGAAGAGATGTCTGCGTTGAGAAGTTGGAATTAATTACAGAGTAAACTACTTTTCAGAGACCAGGTAGCTTGATGCTAATACGCTAACAACGCGGAAATAGATGTGAATCAAACCCGAGCAACGTACAAAATTACAACCTTTAACCCGGATATTACCAGTCAAGTTGCTCTCTGCTAGCTCCATTTACTTTTCACACCTTTCAGCATGTGTGTTTCATATGTTAACAGATGAAACTTGAAGCTTTTAACAATAGAGGTTCAGGACTAAGCTTTTTCTTTGAAGTTTTTAAAATTACCTGAACTCTGGTTCTTTTTAGCATTTTAAACCTTAATTTATTCTCAAAGTAAACCCAATAGCTCCACTAAATTTTAGGCCTGCAACCAATAATCCCTTTCCTTATCAATTAATTTGACGGCTTTCCTCCATTAATAATTTTTAGTCTCTGAAATACCAAACAGAAAACAACAAAATAGGCCGGCAGCCAAATGTGACCACTGCAGCTGTTTTCATGTGTCTGATCTGCAGTCAAAAACTATCATAAAACAGAAGACACAAGCAAATCCTGATGCTTCTCAATGACCAAATGCAGTCATTTTGCAATGGCATCACTTTTTTTTGCGCTGCTTTTTACCAAAACACCAGAAGCAGACACAACTGAGATCATTTTATCCTTAAAACGTTTATTTTTGTAATAATTTTTCATCTTTTCTTTTTGCATAAGTGCAAAAAAAATGCACCCAAAACAGCCACCTGAGGGAAGTCTACATCTTTAAATAAAAAAACAAGCAAAGTGTACATTTATAGTACAAAATTCTCCTTTTTAAAAAATTGCACAGTTTGTGTATAATATATATATTCATAATCTCCATTTTAAACAAACTTTAAAGGCTCAGAAAGTAAACAAAATTCACCAAATGAAAAATAAAAACATTTTCCCTAGAATTTAAAGCTGAGGAAACTTGAAACCCTGTTTTCATTTGTGTCCACCATAAATATACATATTCATAGGCAAGTCTCTTTACATATAGTCTCTGTGCTAGTGTTTGACCAGACAAAATTATTGCAAAGTAGTTTATTTCTACTATAAAACATCGGTTGGGGTGGGGAATAAAAGCTTCTTTCTGCTGAATGTTCCTTAAGTTATGCAAAAACAAAAAACCCAAAAAAACAAAAACAAAAGTAAACAAAACAAAAAAAGACAAAATCACCCTTTTAAATTTACTGGAATCCCTGCTATCACAAAAAGTTTCTGTTTCACAAACTGTGTGCATTCAACATTCCTAAAGAACATCCAGAACTCCAGTTTTGCTTTTTAGCAAGAACACAGATTTCCCTGACTTCTTATTTTTTGTTTGTTTTTGAACTTTACACAGCGGCCCTGCCCAGGGGGTGGTGGTCAGCGTCGATACGGGTGGAAGCCCTGTACGTTGTGGTTTTGCCCTCTGCCGAACGCGCTTGCCGCCGTCTGGGGAGCAGCGGGCTGTGCTGTCGGGGCACCGTACGAGGCTGTCGGCTGGCTGGGGTCTGCGAAGCTGTGGCCGAAGGCTGTCAGGTCCTGACCGTACCCTGAGGGGAAAAAAAAAAACAAGAAAGACCAAGAAAGAGGAAGATGTAAATGTCAGGGTCACCAGACAGTGTTTAGATAGAAGCCTTACGCCTTAAATCTTTTAACTAAATAAGTTTAATGTAAAACATTTACAGTTTTTATGTTAAGGAAAAATCCAACACTTACCCTTACACTGTAACGTGCCATAATTGTTTGTCATTATAATCACACTGCCCCCGTATTCCAAATATTACCAGCATACCTTGAGATCAATCTCTTTCTGTGTGTGAGGATACACTGTAGTAGGTACTGCCTGGGAGAACAGACATGTTGGTGGGTGTAGCTGAGCATTTATGACTCTCAGCATTTAGTTTTTTGGTTTTTTTTCCCCCTTCTTCTCTCCTTCCGAGATCTATAACTTTGAAGTGCTTATATGGAGTAGATAAAACTTTGATTTGAGTAAAGGTAACACCAGCAAAACGGGTATAGACATGCAGTGTCTATTCCCACTGCTTGACTAGCAGTGGGAAAATAGCAGTAAATTAAATTTTTTTTTTTTTTTTTATAAAACGGGTTTCATGGTGGATTTTTCCCAACTGGTTCTGTAATCCTTCAATGAGCCCTTTTACGTCAAAACCTGTGTGTGCTGAAACATACAAACACCAAAAGCTTCAATTTAATTTAAGCAACATTTTTAAGCTGGCTTCATTGAGGAAAACAATATTTAAATTCTCTTGAATGATAAGAGCAACACTTGTGATGTTATTCTATATATACACACACTGGATGGCACCATCTCCCTGCAAACACATGAGGGAACCACAGTGACTTCCAGGGAAGGAAACCAATCTTGCCAAACAAAAAAAAAAAAAAAAAAAAGGGGAAAAAAAAAGAAAAAGGGGAAAAAAAGAAAATCAGCCACCGTCCAAGCCAACAGGGGCTTTAAAATTTACAGTATTGACAGTTTATTCCTTCCTTTGTGGCTAGAAACTTGTGGTGACTGGTTGTATTCCTGCCCTGGTAGCATCCAGTTAACAAAAGAGTGAAGGTATCAATGTGTCACCCATAAATGCTGTTTTACAGATACTTGTGAACAACTGGAACGAAAAGATAAGAGAGAAAAGAGAAACAAATGGGAAAAAATTAGAAAATACAACACATTTCTTAATAAAAGAACTGAAACAAGGAGTGATCCCAACAGGACCATCAGAGAGAAGAATCTGAGAGAAACTGAAATTTACTGGTTTCGTGGCCTCCTTTAAATCTTCTTTCCTTTCTCACCCCTTTAGCTAAAATGTTGAGACAGTACATGGGGGGGAAAAAAAAACAATGGGTGAATGGACTGCTGATGCATAGAGACAACTGAACCATGAACAAATTTTCTGACAATTAGATCATCCTTTTACAACCAGCAAAGCAATGCGGACAGAGAAAATTAACAAAAAAAGGAGGACATGGTTGGTCTTGGTATAGTAAAGCTACAGCCGCTGAGGGAAATGACATGCCTACAGCTCAGCTTGCCAAATTTAAATTTCTTTCAAATCCACTCAGCTGTGGGACTGGCGATAGCTGGATTTTACTATACAAGAATACACACAGTAATTTGTATGTACATGCAAAATGTACATGCAAAATACTAAACACAGAGCAAAAGAAAAGAGGCATAAACCAAGTTGCAGCTCTAAATACTATATTACTGAACAAATGGCTGCTTTTGTGGTTGGAGAAGACGATGCTGGCACCTACCTGAACTATATCCTCCCTGCTCATCCTGACCATAACTGTGAGAAGGACGCGTTGGTCCGTAGGCAGAGGGGTCCTGAGGGTAGTTACCCAAGCCTATCAGGGAGATGAGGAGACCAGGTTGACTGAACCCATATACTGCTGGCCGACTACTTTACATAGTTCCCCTCTTACTGAGCTAACAGAGCTGTACATTTATACTTATTTACTGGGTCTGCACTATGCTCCGTAATGCATTTCTTTTTAGCTTTGCCTAGAAGTCAAAACACATGTGTGAGCTAGCCGCTAGCACGCCTGACTTTATCATGCCAGCCTGGTCTCGGGAAATTTTGTGAAATGTGCATTATTCTAAAAAAGGTACAAGTAAGGTGTGAGAAATCCGAACAATATGGGAAGAAAGAAACTAGAAATAAGAAAAAGAACCAGTGGTATTGCATGGTGCATTTTTCTAGTCTTGTTTCCCATCTTTCAAGCTGCCACTTGAAGTCTTTGTGTCACTGCTGTGTGCACTTTTCAATTCGTTGTCTTGTTTGGTTACTTGAATAACCTCCGTTCTCTTAGCATCCGTTTTGATGTCATCTTTCTAAGAGAATTTTCCTTGGTGATGCATTCAAGGACATTTCAATTTCTGAATATCAAGCATAACTTTAACCAAATCCAAACAAATTTTGCCTGCCCTCAACCATTTGCTAATTTTACACACAACAAAATGACTTATTCAGAGTCTCCTAATGTCATATCTTACATGGCTTTGCACCACATTTTATGCTCATTTCACAAAACCTTAGCAAGCCTCTGTCGTTTCTACTGACTGATAACCGCAAAAAGTGCCTGAACAGGCAGCAGACACTAAAAGCAAAAAGCTGGATGGAAGATAAGCACAGGCAGGAAACACTGAACAAGATGGGCACCTGTCATGACTGACAGCAATCACAGGACTGCTGTAGATGTGGACTTAAGCAGTTGGAAGCAGCTGTAAGCCAAGTCAGAATAAAAACACCAGTCAGCCAAGAAACTGGATGAAAGCTATGAATGAGCATCTGACTGTTATCTGACTTTTTGCTTATGCAACTGAATGGCTCAATGTTGAATGCAGACAAAGACTGTTCCTTTTCCATGGATGCTGGTTAGTTTTATCTCAGTCTTTTCTTTCAGATCTGAAAACTTCCGGCCTCCATTTGTGCTCTCAGCATGAGCTTCGTCTCTTAATCATGCATGAGTTTACAGTATGTGACTGAAGCCCCTAACCGTTTTAAATCATAGAAACTAAAAATCATCATTTTCTACTAAAGTGGCTTGAAGAAATGTCTCATTTTCAAGTCTCTGAATGCTGAGTGAAATGTGGCCAACAGTTTAACAGCTCAGTCGAGATCCAGGAGGAATAATTATTCTGGTCAGCCACACTTTAAAGGTTATGTTAGAATAGACTGTTCGACAGCATCGTTCAAAGACCACAAAGATAGAAACCACAAAGTACAACCTACAGACACATTAGTCAAAAATGACTAACCCAGTACTCTAATATCTCTATGCATTTACAAGACAGAGTGGGAAAAGGTCACATTTTGCAGACAAGCATGCAAAGCTCCAGTGTAATAAAAATGATGAACATGAAAAAATTTGATAGGTAGCTTGGCAGGTTGGACATGTCTAATTCCAGAAACAATGTTTCATTGGATAATACTGTCATGCTGGTGCTCTTGTATGGTAATTGTGCCAAGTCCAGGAAAAGAAGCCAGCAAAGTCATCAACAGGGAAGAGGAGGAAAGGTAGAAGGGATTAACTAAAACGCAGGAGTGTCAGAACCAAATCAACTCTTCTACTTTCAGCCTAAGGTTGCACTCCTTTTAAATTCAAAATAAAAAAAAAATTAAAAAAAACATTGCAAGGCAGGATGATCTAATTCAAACCTACCAAGACCTACCAATCTTTTTATCAATCCAAGGCCCCGCTGGAAAAACTCAACAGAAATGACTGCTGAGGACTCCTGGATATGGTGAAACTTCAGCAGCATCTTCACGGCAGAGACAGAGGGGTTCATGTATGCAAAAAGCATGTATGCATGTGTAGCTGTTCAAGCTAAATGGTACCATCAGCAAGCTCCTGCTTGTCTAAGGGGAATATTCATTAACCTAAAAAGGCTGTAGCTGCACCCAGTAAAATATCCAGGGAGACGGGCAGGACTGAGAGGTGAAGAAAAATCAAATGGGAGAGAAAAGGGGTGGCATACTTCTTTATGCACAATGCTCATCTTACCATACTGGCTATAAGGGAAATCAGGCTGCCCGGTGGGAGCTTTGCTCAAATCCTGAGTTGGTGTGGTGGCGGGTGCAAAGCCCAGCGGTGCAGTTCCTGGTGTCGTGGGTGGAGGAGGAACCTGTGGAGCATATTGGTCTGCTTGGGGTGTGCCAAAACTGTAACCTGTTGGAGAGAAATAGGATGATTCCCATGACTTTCCCCCAATCATTGTCTAATGTCATTTTATTTGTGTACAAAATCTCAAAGGAGATAAAACTGGTTCAGCGGAGGATTTCTGGTACTGTTACCATGTCACAAAGACAGCTCGTAGTCAGGGTATTAGCCCATTTCACCACCAAATATCACCATCTTACAATCTAAACTTATACCACAATATAAGTGGTGTAAGTTAAAACAATCAAAGTGCTGTGTAGTGAATATGTCTTTAGTAAATATTAACTGCCAGCTCAAACTGTGACCAGTCTGCCAACACACTCTCTCTGATTGGTTTTTCTGAAATTTTGTCCATGATTTACACAAAGTCAGCTTGGTACATCTGTCAGTTTTAACTGAATGAAGGGAGTAATTCCCCACAAGCTTTCATAAAATTCTGGGTGTCTGCAAGTCATGATGTCCATATCTGATGACATGAAGTTTCCTCACCATCTGCTCACCTTCATACTTATTAATTTACTTCTATAAAACATTACCAATCAGCATTTTACCGTGTGAAAACACAGTGGCTGAATTAGTGTGACTGACCAAACTGAGGTGCGGTGCTGTAGCCCTGCTGAGGGTAGCCCTGAGGTGCAGCAAAGCCACCTGCTGGGGTCGTGACCAGGAATGCGTTGAAGGGTGATGGAGGCTGTGCGGGGGTTCCCCGGCCTGCTGACAACGGAGGTCCATACCCGCCTACCCCAACACAGAAAAAAACTGTTAATATGAATAATAAGGCTAATAAGACTTAAGCACACAGATCATAACACTGACGAAGATAGGATGAATGTGACTTGCATCACTTTGAATTCCTCATTGTCTCATTGAACAGCTGATTAACAGAAAGTGTTGATAGACAAGTTGTTAAAAGACTGAAGCTGCAGAACACTATCTGAAACTGAAGTATGTTGTGAGCAAGTGCAGAGCTGACGCTGCAGTGAGCGCTGCAGGTTGACCCGGAGGTGGTGATATGAAGCAGAGCCTGACCAATAGCAGAGGGAGGCCCGGAATCCATTCACTGCTGCCATCTGTCTCGAGCGGCAAATTATCAGCAGCCTCAGCCTTTATGAATCAGTGATAACATGTACTGTTAACTGTCATCAGCCCATTGGCCACACCGAGTGCAAGCCCTGTTCTGTCACACAAGTGTTCCCAGATAAGCACATGATCACATGGCAAAGACACATCTATCTGCAATCTAACAGTTACACAACATACAAGAAACTCACAAAAATACCAAAAAGAAGACAGTATGTGTGTTGTCAAGTGGAGGACTAACACCTACCTATGGGCTGGCCAGTAGTTGACACCCACACTCCTTTAGGAACAAAAAAAAAAAAAAAAAAAAAAAGACAAAGAACAATTCTC
>VUQI01047019.1:0-12696 GCA_015106735.1 Paratilapia polleni | reverse complement strand
ATAACAGTTAAGTACTCAAACTGATGCGCGTGCGCACACACACACACACAACCATGTAGTAGCGGTTTAACACATTTAAACCGCTACTACATGGTCTTCCTCTGAACAGTGAGCTTCTCTTGCTCTGCTCTCGGACTTGTTCCCACTCACCCTGTGGCCCATAAGGCTGTTGCCAGCCCTGGGCAGGCTGTGCTGTCCAACCATTAGCTGCACTCAAGATGCCCCTGGGTGCCCACTGGCCAGGGCCAAGCTGGCCAGGAGCTTTGCTGTCACGAGGTTCAGCCTTCTTTACTTCCACCTGGACAAAGGACAAGGAGGGCACATTTGGCAACACCAGTAAAAGGTCCATGAAGCCCCTCACCTAGACACACCTGTCCTACCACTGATACTTAATCTCAACAATTCGGGCCAGTTTGAAATCTTTTACTTTATGTTTATTTAATTTATGTGGGCCAATTATATAAATTAATATTACTGTGTAGCCAGAAGGGTTGTATGACTATGTGTCTCAGGTACTCAGTTTTAATCGGTAATTTCACCAGACAAAAATATCACAAAGATGTAATGATCCAAGATTTGAAATGTACCTGAGAAACATAGATGTCTTTCTTTCTTTGTCATTAACTGCCCTATGTAAGATTAAAAACATCTAATGGAAGGTCATGACTTACCTTTCTCCAGCTAACGCTTACAGAGAATTTCATTTTTATTTTGTTTGGAATAAGTTTTAAGGGGGAATGGATGTAGATCGGTATCTCAGTTCTAACAGAATATAAGATAAACATGCAGAAAGTACAAATGAACAGTCTTTTTTTATTCAATCTAAATCTGAATCTTCATACTGTGTCAAAAATGAGAAAATAATTTTCAAACCAAATTCCATCAAGTGCCAATAATGGTGACAAGTCTTTATTTTTGATAAAGAAGACTTGAATTAAAAGCCACGCATTATTTGACTGTCAATTCATTCATTTTATTTTCATATATTGTTAATATTCAAAGCTAAAATAACTGAGTTATCTTGAGTCAAATATAAATGTGTTGACCCAATAACAAAACTTTCCTGTCTATAACTAGGCAAAGCTGCCAGCACTTAACCAGAGCAAAGAAACAGGCTGAGACTAAGGGGGAGCCAACCATAAATAGACTGAGAGGTTGAGTTATTGGGGTCACCTTGCGGGAGGAAAACGAATCGCAAATTCCTCCCTGCTTTAAGGTGTTACCACCTTCCCCAGCATCCCCTCTTCCTTCTCTGTCGACCTAATTACATGCACATGTTTCCGGCAGTGGCCTCGCCGCCGCCGGCAGTTACCTGAGCACTTTCTCCCGTGGGCATCTCAGCTACGAGTGATGGATACCATGACTTCTGTACAGTCCCCAACAGCAGAATTGGGATTTGTTCCACAGTTTGATGTGCTCCAATTTCTAATTTTGTAACTCATATCTCCCAGCCTCCCTCAAGTCCCAGCGTAAGGTAATGTCAAGTCAAGAACAATGGATTAAGTTGAGCCCCCAATCCTGTAGGAAATGAGGGCAAAGTCAAGGGGAGCGGCTACCAGCGGAGAGTATACAGGTTGAGTGGAATGATTTCCGAGGAAATTGGATTCGGCTCATCTTTTTAATGTAATAATCGGTGACATTTGAATAAAAATCTGCTGCCGGTCTATATTGGGGAATAATAAAATCCAGTTCAGGGAAGCTTTAAACATTTACTGGCTTTAAAAACAGCTATATGGTAGATATTTTCCAGAGAAAAATAACTGGCAGTTAATAATATAATTTAAATTATGGTTTGTATTGCTAGTTAAGCAGTTTAAGGTGCTGACAACAAACTGATGACTCCAGGTGAGGTCTTTGTTGCATGTCATTACCCACTTCAGAGTGGCAATCACACTTTGCTTTTACAGCCATCTCTCCACTTTCCAGTCTCAACCAAAAGCACAAAAAGCCCCCAAATATGAACAAATGCATCACCTACATAAAATCAAGAAAGGAGAACATCTAGGAAAGGAGACAAACAGAGGCATTCCTCTCAAAAAAAAAAGAACATACTTTAACATTTGTTAGAAAACATGCATGAAGGTCTTCCACACCTTGGACTAACCTTGAAATACTAAAACCACTTGTGCAGTAACAGGATATGTGTAATGACACATTACTAAGTGGATGTAACTCTACTATGATCATTTTATCATGCCTACAACTTATTACTATCTCCATGCAGGGCAAAACAGAGGCTGTATTCATTTACTATCTCTGCACCGTGGTTTAAAAGTTGCTAAACACATACCAAACCCTCTTGGGGAATGGATTGGGGGGACTTTAAAAGTTCCATTTAAAGCCAAGTCAATGTCTTTTTGCTTGATTTTACTCAGCTGAGGTGCCAGGCGGATTGTTCCCACAATAGTGCAACCGAAGGCGTGGCAGCAGGTTAACGTGTGCTTAAATATTACGTCACAGTGGATTTATTGTTATTTTACTGGACAGACAGCTTACCTTACACTATCTGAATTGACTTTGTGCAGTAAACCTCATCCATCTGGTGCACACGGCGAGTTAAAACAAACACTATGAAGTGGCATGCAAATAGCACCGTCTCATCCTATGCTGAATTTACACAGACTTTCATTTGCTAGATTTAGAGAACTGACAGACACAGTATGGAGATTCTTCAACTGAGGTCACTGAGTTGAGCTTTTCTTTAACGTTTCAAAAAGAAAACAAAAAAAATAAAATAAAAACATGTTGACATGTAAGTGACCTGCCAACAAAACATCAGAAAAGAAAAACAACAGAAAAAAAAAAAAAGAAAAAAACAGAAGTGATTTGACCAATCCTTTAGGTGATTTAACATCTGGAAATCCTGATGGATTTAAATCCTTAATTTTATTCTTCATTTGATTTAAATTTTAAATCAAAAGCCAGAAAAAAAAAATACTATAATTTAGATTTACTGAGTACAATCTAATGCACTTGAAACATCCTAAAGGAGTGGTCAGTTTAAACAAAGCCTTGGGCGACAATTTAAACTGTAATAACAACAAGAGAAGGATGAATGTTTTTAGAAACTATGAAAGCATAAGTGTAAAAGGGGTATGCAACGTGATGAAAAAAATTAAGTAAATCAGATTAGCAGCCTGATCATTTTAAGATATTAGAAACTTAATTTTGTGCTGTATGATGCTGCATTCACCAATAGGAACCCACTAGAAAATTAGCTTTAAGTAATAAAGCAGCATCATAGTGTAGTTCCCGATCTGTCGCCCAAGCCTCAGTTTGATCTTAAGGGTAAAATAAAACTACAACTACACACTTTTTTGCCCATGATGTCGTGAAAATGCATGTTGACAGCCTGGTCCACTGATTGTTCGGCCTCGAAAGTAATAAATCCAAAACCTAGCCAACGACCAAGAGTGAATCAAGGTAGCAGGGGGGTTGTGACAACACAAGATGAAGAACAGTATTGGGCTTCAGCAGAGTGAGGATCCGTCAAGACTGAGCAAGAGGCTCCTGGGGTTCGGATGATGTCGCAGACAATACAAATCCAAGACTAACGCCTGGGGAATTAAAGGAAACTTTACTGTGCAGAGAAACTTTGGTGAAGATTAATAATGGACTGCTTAAATGTTAAACATGAAGGGTGACAGGTTTGATTTAATGTGAAAATGTCACATAAAAAGGTCAGTTTTCAAACATGTAGCTGATAAATTCCAATTGAGCCAATATCACACGTTATTACTTCATGCTGTTTCATCCAAACCCCACCTTGATCTGTCCCTTGGTATATTGCTGTGGAGCACACACTCGCAGCAGCCATTGTTAATGCATCACAAAAATATGGAGAAACACAAACTGTAGAATGCCTAAAGCTTTCTCCAAGCTTTCCCAAATTCATTGTTTTACTTTTGAGTCAGCCAGGATAAGCCTAAAATGGACAATTAAAATATTGCTCACAACGGTAACACAAAGATATAGGCCAGAACTGGTCTTCCATACTGATGAGCTGACACGTTTTGTTCAAGAGTTTTCACTGGGAATACACAAAGTGCATCAACAAGTTCGGGAACTTTTCGACCATGCCAGCTGTTCGGTAAACTCTTTTATCTGATGATCTGTGACACAACCCTGCAGAGCTAACAAGCTGCTGCGCGCTGCAGTGATCTACTTTCAATCCGATTAACTTTCCGCTGTGGCAGAACTGGGCTGGGTGCGCATCTCTACTTGGGGACCTAACCTGAATCCAATTAAATGTCCTACAAGACAACTGAGATTTTAGAGACCTCTAGTATCACGCCAAACATTCCCAAGTCTCATGATCTATTGCTATTAATAACATCTGTCAATGACCCGTCCCCAAACCTAAATTTAAAACCAAGTTGGCCCATTAAAGATTCTGACATATGGTTTCATTCAAGTGAAATTGTAAGAATTTTACTCAAACCATTATATCAGAGCAGGCTGTCTCTGAGACAACTAGATAGAAAACCAGGAAATAATTTGATATTATCATTTACAGAGCTGCAAGTCAGTCAACAGAAAATTCAACAGCAACATCTTTTATATTTAAGTGACTGTTTTAAGTTTTTTTTTTTTTTTTGTAAAACTGTTAAATTTACTGGCATGACACATTTTTTTTCTAAAATTCCTGTGACAGTAAACTTCATATAACAAATTCCTATTACTGAAAATATTGAATTGATTTGTAATAAATGAAAAAGGTTATTACTGAAGGTGTAGTAAGTTATTCAGGGTTTTTCTTGGCCCAAACTGGGCCTTCTGGGGTGACTACACACATAAGCAAGATTGGTCTGTATTGCCTTACTTAACAGAAGTTTTAGAATTTAGTTTATCAAATGGCCAAAAATATCAAGAAAATACAATTTTAAAAAATTTAAAATATTTTCATTACTGGTGATTTTCCTTTAAGGGACAGGCACCAAAATTCTTTAACGTGGGACAAACCCTTTTATTCTTTTCATAATTATGTTTTTTATCTGACCACAACTTTCCATTGCTGTGAGACCTTAAACAGTGTTATGACCATTTCTGTAACAACTCAGAAGAGGTCCCCCTTAAGCACTGGTGAACACACTGATGCAGCTTTGTGTACACCTCATTTTCCACCAAGTAATAAAAATGTGGGTGTGTTTACGTTTGGCCTGTACCTCTGTGCTACCTGTCAATGCACAGTAACCTAAAGGAGAAAAGACAAATCTTAAGAGACACCGTTAATCACATTCAAACCATTCACAAGAAGAAGGGGGACAGAAGAAAGAAAAATAGAAAGGGCTTACTTACAAAAATACTTAACTTTCTACATATGGGAAAACACATACTATGCCATTTAAGATACATGTATCAGTTACTTCTAAATCAAGGTAAAGAAAACTTATTCCAATGTTCAGCAACTAATGGTTTTAGTAAAAGAAAGTGTTTATACTATTAAAGATTATGTAATGGTTGTTACTGGTGCAATACATCATGTTAAAGTCCAATGACAAACTATTCTGGGTTTTTCCCAACAGAGAGTGAACAGAGGGTTTTGGAGGGAGAGGGGGAACGCATGTTGTGGGTCAGCGGCCGCTTCATCGTTTCTATGTAGGACAAACGCAGAAGAAACAGCTGTGACTGTAACTCGGTGGGCAGAGCCTGACACCATCACCGCCGGTGGCACGGGTCTGATTCCCAGTGAGGCCATCCATGCTAAAAGTGTCGGCACATGTCACAGACTCATGATACATTTATGACTTAACTGGACAAACATAAAAGGTCCCTTCTGCAGTTTGAAAATAGGTCGCTGAAAGTTTTGAAGAGTCAAAGGGAAATAAAACTATTCCATTGTTCTCCAGATAACAGGCTGCAACCCACCTCTTTGAAGGACAAACCCCCCTTCAGACACTCAAAGTGTTCTCAATACGCCAGTTGCATGGTGTGATTAAGTACTGTGTTTTTTTGGAGCACCTATTTTCCTGCAGCACATCTCCTTTTCAGTTAGTTAGTTTTACTTTTTTCCCCTGAATACCTTTTAATAAATTTCCAAATAACTGCCCATACTTCCTGCACTTTTCAATACATAAAATAAAACATGGGATCTCTTTTAGCTTTATTTAATGCCGATTTATTGTGGCTGTCAACACAAATTTGCATCCTTATTGTGCACTGAGTTTTCTTCTTTTTCCTTTGATGGATTAAACAGCTTACATTTTTGAAGACTAATTATTGATTAATACCTGATAAAATTTTATATACCAACCAATCATTTCAGTAATGTTTGAAGAAAACATGGCAAAATTGCACCAGAGGTGGAATATGTTAATTTTTTCATCATTTTACATTTGATTGGTATGGACAGCAATAACCACAAAACAAACATAAAACATTTAATACATAAAAAAAAACAGTGCCAATTTTTGTTTTAAGGTGGATTTGTTTATAATTATAATTTCTTGTTTTGCTAAACACTTTAAAAGATTAAATGTGCTTATTCCTTCTGTTCAGACTCACAAATGAAGAGATCTCTGCTTATGCAGCTCTAGTGTCAAAGGTTAGTTGCAGTCTCAGACTTTGAAAGATACCAACTTTGTTTGACTAGACTGCTTAAGGCTCAAATTAGCTTCAAGTAAACATGGACTGTGGACTTTGTCTCCCATCCCTTACACTGGAGGAGACTTACCAAAGGTCTCAGAATGGTGAATATGACCAAGAGGAATAATACACCAAAACCTAGCTCCCTAATTTTACACATGAGCACCCGACTGTTATTTACAGACTTGAAAAACCCATGCTTTACATTAGATGCTAATGGAGTAATGACAGTCATGAGGGCCCCTATGTGCACCATTAACTAGGATAATACATAGTAATTATAACTGCCCCAACTCCAAAACACTACTGACAAAATAGAATATATAAGAACTGACAGAGCTGTGTAAAGTGTAGGAATCCTTAATGTGCTCCTACCACACCAGTCAGCATTTTAACTAATATACTTATCTGAAATATATCCAGTTTACTTTCTCTGACTAGTTTTCTTTTCTGAAAACAAAATATCTGACAGAGTTGAAATGAGTCAATTGAACAGACTGATGAAGTCCCACAAGGTCATAAGGGACACTTCAAATCAAAGCCGTTCTATAGAAAATTCAGATATCCCCAATGTGGCAATGCAACACAGGTTGAGCTGCAGTTTTAAAATGCCAACTACTGTGTTATTATGTGAGAAAAATGCATGCAAGACAATTATTGCCTTCATTCAGGAATTCAATTAACTTCTGAGGGCAGTGTATTTTCCACTGTAATAATAAAAACCGGGGTTTGATTTATTTATTTATTTTAGTTCATATAGACTGTTGTGACCTGGTATGGGTTCCATTTAATGTTTGTATTTACCATACACAAAATACCTGTTATAGTGTATTAACTAAATGAAATATCTGGGGCTGAATGGGATTTTTTCTCTTTGGGCCAGAATAGTTTGTCATTAGATTTAATATGGTAAGGTATGGAGAGGGGAGGGAAAGGACAGGATCAGCTTTTACCTCGGGGCCTCTGCTTCTCCGCATCATAGATCATTACCACCTCTGTGACCTTGAATGGGACAAAGGGAAACAGTGGCTCCATTTAGAAAACTGGACAGGGTCTTTTCTTATTGCAATTAAATATTCTTACTCTATTTGGACAAATAATTACTCGTCCTATCTCAACCCACATATTTTCATACTGTAGTATTGACCCCGTTCAATGTCACATCCATTCAAGCACTCTTAATGACAATATGAACTGACTTGTATTATGCACTTGGCAATACTCACCACTCCGAATCTATTGAAATAGTCCCTGAGTTCAGGCTCGCCGCAGTTATGGGGGATTCCACCTACAAATATCTTCTTTGATTTATTGCTATCAGCTTTGCTGCCCTTCTGAAAAAAAACAGGGAGTGTATGGATTTCAATTTCTCTTACAGGATCACTCTGAGAAGGGGCCAGTTAGCCATCATCTATTCAGACAGTGCAGAAGAAATTAGGTTCTCCTCTTGCCCTGGGGTATAATTCTTAACATGTCATGTCAATGCAAACACTAGTCTCCACAGATCAGAGAACACGGTTTCTTCCACTTACTCTCAACCACTAAGCATTTCACCATTCCTGTGCACTGCACTCACACCATAAGGGCTAGAGGCTGCTTACAACAACAATGATTTCTAATAATTACATCTTGTGTTTACTTAGTAAAACATTCAGTACCAGCTGCATGACTTAAAGCCAGTGAAAGGGGTTCCAGCAGCGGGCAAAGAGCCTCATTTATAAAAGCTTCTGACACACAGTCTGCTTACAGCCAAATAAGCGACTTATAAAAATGTTACATTGACAGCAAAGATGCAAAACTAAAGTCTCTGCTGCCCAAAGGGACAAAATGACTATAATAGGTCTGCAGGGGCTTGATAAGCATTGTTGATCGACCCACAAATTATCCAAGTTGGAGCAGAGATTTCTGTCCTTCAGAAAACACACTGCTGAGAGCAATGCACCACATTAGCCAAATCATGTTCAAACCGTCCTTAGTTTTCTCATTTTACCTCAATGTGTGAAGGCAGTTACGAGATCGTCACATTTCAGATAAGAAGGCTAGACGAAAAAAGTTAATGCAAATATGCTGCTATATTTTTGACATTTAGTGTGGTTATACATGCATCTTCATAAGATGTTTTGAAAATGTGACCTTATTATACTTCAGTTTCAAACAAGTGGAAGCTGTACAAGAAAGTGGCTGATATTGCTGGAGTCTCTTGGTAAGAAATAGAGGTCGACAGAAGTCACAGACTGTTTAATGTTTCTGTGATTTATCAAAACCTCAAACTGATCTTTAGCATTCTCAAAGGTATGAAGGCTGTGCATTTGTCACGATGAAAATAAAAGTAATTTATGTTTAAAAGCTCAAGGTCTCCTCATCAAAATAAACCACAGCCCAACCACCAGAAGAGGACGGGATGGAGAGACTGGTGGTCTGAGCAGAAACATCTAGCCTAGCATCCCCAGTAGAAATCAGATTTCTCTTACCCAGCCTTCCTTGGTTCGAGACTTTTCAGGCTGCATTCCTCTGGGAGTACATGGCTTCGGGTCAATCTAACAGCACAGAGATAGTTTTCCATTAGCCTCAAATAAAGGCACCTTCAAATGCTCTTCACTTAATCAGTATATTGTACTGAGCTGTGTGGTCAATAAAACATTATGGCCCTCACCATGTCTATCAGCACAACAAGAAAGGCAAAATGTTATACAAATGAACCAGATTTAATGCACTGTGGAAAAGCCCATCCTAAATGCCAATTTCACTCATTTGAACAGGTAAATTGTTGGGTAAATTAATGTCAGTCCTTCCAAAGTTCATCATGTGTACTACTGGCTTCAGGCATGCACAACCCACAGAAAAACAGTCATTCCCCTCAAATAACTTCTAACTGCTGTGGATGATGAAATACAATATGAAGTTTTTCACATTGCTCACAGAAAGCGCAGGCAGATTACTGCCGCTGATTTAACCATAGGGTCTTTTGATTTTAAAATACTTACATTTCTTCCATCTAGATTATGTGGCTTTGTCTCCAGCACTGTCCGTACACAATTGGGGTCTTTGAACTTAACAAAACCAAAGCCTCGCGACTGATTTGTAGTTTTGTCCTTCATGATGACACAATCTACTACTTCTCCATATTGTGAGAAGTAGTTTCTCAGTGTCTCTGAGGAAAGAAAATAAACACACTGAATTGAGTATTGAGCCACAGCAATTTTTGTCATGAACAACAGAACGAAGGGTAGTCATGATTTAAATATTGCATGCTTCCTTTGTGATAAATGATACCATAAAAACATCTTTGACATGCCAACCTTCTCTAAAACTGCAACTGGGTCCAAAACATGTGTGGAAAGGTACTACTCTATAAAACTACACCGGGAACACTAAAAGGTGTTTAGTAACCTTTACTGTTATGGAACAATGTCTGGTATTGTGCCATCTATGTGAAAACATAATATTACAATAAGTCACACACTGAAAATCCTCAAGCATAAACAAACCACTGACCCACTGTCATCTTGCATTGCACCAAATATACAACCAACAAATGTAAGGCCCGCCCACGCCCACGGAGGCAAGACAAGCAAGGCGTGCAAGTTTGAACAAATGAGGAGTCACATTGGAGAGAGTTACCGTAATTGCTTTTTCTCATTGCTGAGAAGCCCTGAGGCATCACCGTAGAAACAGGCTCAGAGTTACGTAGCCCTTTGGTTCAGCGCTGGTAGCACAGACAAGCACCCGTGCAAAGTTACACAATGGCCAATCGAGCATGAGCCGGTGAAGGGCTTTAAACAAGCTAGATAATCTCCGGCTCGGACTGAATAAGAGGACAATGTAAATACAAACCCAATGTAGACAGGCTACAAACAGACCATCAAGTACACCAAGTGGAAGACCCATCTTAAGTCACTTAAAATATATGCTTGAAAATATGATAATTAAAGACTCAAAAAGGACAGTTTGAATTAAGTCATACTAAAGTGAGAGGTTAATATGTCTACTTTTGTATTTCCTTTATTTATATGATTTAATATTTAATGAACACTGCCACAAACAGTTAACCTATACATCACTATTATTCTGTCTAGCCTATGTCACATTACAATATCAATATACCAATAACATCATGCAAAACTTGTTATTATCTGTAATTATGGTTACTGTGAGAGTGTTACATAGTCTGCTGCTACATACTTAAGGCTAAAGACTAATTAAAATGATACACATGCTTTTGTACAGACACCAAAACACTGCTCACAACAACGAATAGAAATGAGCAGTTCCACACAGATAGGCAGTGTTTTACTAAAACCAACCTTGCATCCAATTACTCATTGCATAAAATTGGCATATTTAGTTCTGGCATTAAATGATCCAAAAATACATATTCAATATTAGCTATTTCTCTTTAATGATTGTAAGGATATCTATATTGAGCCCTGTAGGGAAACTGCTTCTCTGCATTTAACCCATCCTAAGTATTAATAGCAGATGCAGCACCTGAGGAACAACTTCAGCTGACTCAATGACAGGTCAGACACAGTAGTCATATCACACTTATTTTAATAATTGTATAAAAGCACAATTTTTTGTTACCATCAAAAAAATCATCACAATACCTGTGTATTGCTACCCACTTTGGACCTGATCTGTATGCTATATTCACAACTAATTTTCAACAAGCTACAGGGCAGAATCTGCAGAAAATCCATTAAGCGTTAACAGTGTCATGCAGAAGGTGTGTATTCTTTAGAAACGCCTTGTGCATTAAGTAAATAAGCCTTTGCAAGTTAAACTCTGTGACATACCTTGTGTGGTGCTCCAGTCCAATCCACCCACAAAAAGTTTCCTGAAAGTAGATGTTATCATTAAATCACCACTGATCATCACTTTGAGTCAGACTAAATGACAATCTGCAAATCATCAGGACAAAGATATAAAAGGCATGATTAAAAAAAATGAAACCTCTCCTGCACAGACTGAAAGCACAGTTTCAGAGGCACAGCTGACTAAACAGCCAAGAACACAGGTATTACACAACATCAGACAAGCCTGCTACCAGTGGAGCATCTGGATATATCCACACTACAGCTACAGTTAAAATGTCCGTGTTTAGTGTGACTCATGTTGAGGTCCAGTCCTTCCCATGGATGTCGCTTTGGTCTTCTGACACTCAAGGCAATGGCCCCGACAATAAAGGGCTTTTTATGAACCTCATGCCACGTAAGTTACCCCGGGACAGAGCGGTGGCGTTTAGCAAGCTAACACAAACTGACTCCCAAAGCCACGGAAGTCGCTGCCACCCCTCAGCGCTGAAACCCCGAGTATTTTCCTCTTAGGGGGAACGTAGATGAGCGGGTGCTCGGTTCTCCGCATGCGGACCACTGAACTCGGATGCTGCCTGCATAACTGGAAGTTTAGCGGCAGTTCAAACGGTACAACTGTTAAACGGGCTAGCGAGTTCCTTAATGTGTGACTGAGATCAGTGCTGAAACACATCAATGACAAATGTAACGTCCGTGAGAAAAGTGAAAGCTGGGTACAGCCGAGGATGCTCCATCCTCCAGCAGTGCCCGCTAAATGTCCTCGCACTGACGAAATCAAGAACGGAGACTTTGGCTTCGCTGGCAAGCGTTAGCTCAACTAGCTCAGTTGCTGGGAGCTAACTGGAAACACCAAAGAAATAAGTAACTACTCTTCCGTGCACTCTCTGGACAAGTGGTAGCACTTCACACAAACATGGCAAATTTCTCCATGAGCTATGGCACCAACAACTGAGCTACTTTGAAGACTAGTTTCACTTCTTTGGCCGTCTTTCCTCAGGCTAGCTAAGTTACTCGAGCTAGCTTAGCTTGCTAGCTAACGTTAGCTGTCAAATGACAGCTTGACAACACAGCGCGCTAACAGTAAGTTAAAAAGCGATTTACAGTTTCGTGTGGATACCGTGCAAGGCTCTGTTAAACGGATCTTACCCGACTTCATCTCCGACTAAGTTGTTGTTCATTTCTGAGGCTAAAGCGGGGGGACTGCGGGAGCTGTGACCGGCTTATTACTTCAGTGCTGCCCCTCTCAGACTGAGAGCGGAGGAAGGTCACTCCGCTTTTTTGGTTCAAACTGCTCTGC
>VUQI01047016.1:4026-18693 GCA_015106735.1 Paratilapia polleni | reverse complement strand
CTATTGGCAGCAGGCCTGCACCTCATCAAAAATAAATTATCCTTTCAGCACAACCACCGACGCTCAGTTGAATGAAAAATTAACTTGATTGCCTTCTTTTTAACTGTACAGTGATACCTTACACTGTGTTTGGAAGGCCTGTAGAGTCAGGTTATGTAATCAATTAAAAAAAAGAAAACAATATGTTGTATGCTTAAAGTTCTAACATGACACGTCACCTGTTTCCAATGTCTGCAGACTATCTGGCAAAGCATGGCCGTCTCAGTGAGCTAGAGGCCAGGAGGAAGTTTTGGCAAATCTTGTCAGCGGTCGAGTACTGTCACAACCGGAACATCGTCCACAGAGACCTGAAGGCTGAGAATCTGCTGCTGGATGGCCATATGAACATCAAGATTGCAGGTAACACATTGCACAGGGGACCCATAAACTCGCTGGTGGATGAGAAATACAGGATGTCTGCATGAGTTTTGATCTATTGCCTGCCATGATCTCAGCGCCGGCGTAGTTCAGAACTACCTCTTAACTACCTGCTTAGGCCATTTTCACGGTGTCGAGAAGTGGTCGGAGGTTGCTTGCAAGATAGCTGTTGGCTGAAAGATGCCAAGACAGACATCTTAACATCTTAAAAGGCTTGTGCTGCTTTTTCAAAAGTGATGATCAGAGGAACTTAAAAATGCATCCCCGGTGACTCTGAGTTTGAAGACATTAAAAATGGAGGACAAAGAGAGGCACAGACCCAGAGGCAGAGATTTGAAGCTAAGCAGGAAGTCTGTAGTATAAGCATCAAAGTGTGATTATAAAGCACCTGGCATTTAGAGCTAGCTTGTGGGAATGTCACCCTACTGCTCTGTCCCAGAACGGAGAAGGGGAAGGCTGGGGTAGTCTGTGGAACAAGTTTAGGTTTAATGGAGGAGGAGAAAAGGTGATAGAATGGATTGGCTACTTTGGAGACAGAGTAGCAGATAAGAGGATGAAGGAACAATGATAAGGAGCGTGCATAGCAGGGTGGCAGGGCTGCAGCTGTGACTACGCTCTGAAAGAGTTGAGGTTTATCTGAGGCTTAATTCAGAGCTGATACTGAAATCCATCTAAGGTGAGCTGATCACACGAGGGCGGCTAAAAATACAGGTGTGAAAGGATACCAGACACTGAATATGTGCTAGAGAAGAAACTGGCAGATGAGCTTTCCAGTGTTCAGTAGCTTTTCTTTTGTCCAGAAAAGGACAAAGTGGACAGAACTGTAGAATAACTGATACAGAAATGAGTGTTTTACCCACATCATTACTCGCATCATCCTGTCCACGGTTTCTCAGAAGGGTCCAAGATGATAACCTGGAGATGTTATTACCCCAGCAGTAATTTTCACAAACATGTCTGACTCACAGCTGATTGTCCGCACAGCAGATTAGATTTGAAGCAGGAAAACAATGAACAGAACATTACCTGGCCTGTGATTAGAGAAAATTTCTCTGGGGAGGACATCATCTCCAAGGTACATGCTGTGCTCCTCTTGCCTACAACATGCTCTGACAAGTTTGGTAAATAGTACATGAAGTTTAGATGAGTAAGGGTGTCAGATTTGTACTGTACATGAAAACAACTCATGTCAGATTCATGTTAATGGAGAGGAAAAGATTTTCGTGCTCATGCTGACACTAGTGGTCATTTTCATTATTAAGTAATCAGCTGATTATTTTCTGATCTTAAAAGAAAATATGCTAGGGCTTCTACAAACAAGTCATTACTGATTTGGGCAAAATTGTGTAAAATGTGCTCAGTTTTCCACAGCCCAGAGGAACCTTTTTCAGAGTTTTCAACAGTACTCCCACACTGTGCATGGTAGTTTGTGTGTGTAAGGACAAGTTATTGGGGAAATGCACCGTGTAATCACAATAAAAAGCAAAACAATGAAGTTTGCTTTATTTTTATTTTAAATCTTACTGTTACATTATTAAATGTTATTTATTAACTTTTTTTGAATGGTACATAAAATATTTAAGGCAAAGTTGCAAAGTATGTATTTAAGTTTATTATTAGTGTTATTAAAACATGGTCTTTTTGTAAATGGGTCTACAAGAGTAATAATAAATGATGAAAATGAAAATAATATTTCTAACAATAGATATTAATAATAATGCAGGTCTTGTATCACTTTGGAATAGATTTAGGAAAATATTTTAAATGACCCGACACAGGGCAGCTGTGGCTCAGGAGATAGAGCGGGTCGTCTACTAATTGGAAGGTTAGCGGTTCGATCCCTGGCTCCCCTAGTCTGGGCAAGATACTGAACCCCCACAAGATACTGAACCCCCACATGTCCCCCATTCATCGGAGTGTGAGTGTGTGTGTGTGTGTGTGAATGTTAGCTAAGCACTTATGTGTAGATAAAAGCGCTGTATGAATGTGCATGGACTGGGTGAATGCGGCATGTGGTGTAAAGCGTTTTGAGTACTATAAGTACCAGTCCATTTACCATTTACTCACTGTGACTCAGGAGCCCACAGCCTTGCTGATTCCTAATTTACACTCACTGGACACTTTATTAGGTACACCTAGCTAGTACTGGGTTGGACCCTCTTCAGACCTGCCTTAGTTCTTCATGGCATAGATTCAACAAGGTGCTGGAAACATTCCTCAGAGATTTCGGTCCATATTGACATGACAGCATCGCACAGTTGCTGCAGATCACACATCGCAAAGGTGCTCTATTGGATTGAGATCTGGTGACTGGAGGCAATTTGAGTGCAGTGAACTCATTGTCATGTTCAAGAAACCAGTTTGAGATGATCTGAGCTATGTGACATGGTGTGTTATCCTGCTGGAAGCAGCCATCAGAAGATGGGTACACTGTGGTCAGAAAGGGATGGACATGGTCAGCAACAATACTCAGGTAGGCTGTGGTGTTTTAACGATGCTCAGTTGGTACTAAGGCGCCCAAAGTGTGTCAAGAAAATATCCCCCATACTATTACACCACCACACTAAACCATTAATACAAGACAGGATGGATCCATGCTTTCATGTTGTTTACACCAAATTCTGACTCTACCATCTGAATGTCACAGCAGAAATCGAGACTCATCAGACCAGGAAACGTTTTTCCAGTCTTCTATTGTCCATTTTTGACCCGTCCAAATTGTAGCCTCAGTTTCCTGTTCTTAGCTGACAGGAGTGGCACCTGGTGTGGTCTTCTGCTGCTGTAGCCCATCTGCTTTGAGGTTCGACATGTTGTGCATTCAGAGATGCTCTTCTGCATACCTTGGTTGTAAGGAATTGTTATTTTAGTTACTGCTGGCTTCCTATCAGCTCCAAGCAGTCTGGCCATTCTCCTCTGACTACTGATATCAACAAGGCATTTTTACCCAGAGAACTGCCGCTCACTGGATATTTTCTCTTTTTTAGACCATTCTCTGTAAACCCTGGAGATGGTTGTGCAGGAAAATCCCAGTAGATCAGCAGTTTCTGAATTACTCAGACCCGTCTGGCACCAACAACCATGCCAATGTTCAAAGTCACTTAAATCACTTTTCTTCCTCATTTCGATGCTCTGAACTGAACTTAAGCAGGTTGTCTTGACCATGTCTGGATGCCTAAATGCACTGAGTTGCTGCTATGTGATTGGCTAATTAGATATTTGCATTAACGAGCAGTTGAACAGGTGTTTGGTAATTTTGCTTGATGAACAACAAAGTTAATTAATTCTTAAAATAATCAGTTCATTTTCTATTTCTCAGCTAATTTAGTTTTATCACTAGTCTGAATATGTATATCCAGACAAAGTGCCTATGCCTCTGGGTTTTTCACTGCAGTCCTGTGATGGCTCCCTGATTTCTAAAGGCCACCTCTGGTCAGTCTGTATGAACCTTAACAGGCGGTCAGTCAAAGAAAGGTCATTCTCCTGGTGGCTACAGAGGAGAGAGGAAGAGTAGCAGCGGGGAGTGCCCTTAATGTTTTCACTTCAAAAAGCCCCTTTACATTCGAGTTGACAGATTGAAGGCAATGGAAAGAGAGGAGGAGGAATAAAAAACAAAAGCAGGCTGCTGGTTCAGAGACAGAGAGAACACCGCCATGGTGGTTAAGCAGGGAAATGCATGCATACAGTACAGCATATATGTCCTGTTTTAGAGCTTTGGTCCCTTTACAGGTTTTCAAACACAGTATCCACTATATGCTGTCATATCACTAAAATGTTATCAGCAGCTATTTACAGCTTCATTAACTAATATTTGAAGTTTTAAATGTTGAAACTATCCACAGTGATGTTGCTGGAAGTGCACCAAAACCTAAAGGTGTTTAATGGATAATTAAATAATGCAGACAGACACTACAAGCATTCTCCAGATCTGGGTCACCTTTCAAAGGAGGTGATTCTAAATGCTTTTTAAAAGAAGTCTGTGTAATTAATATGTAACATTAAAATAATAACAATGTAAAATATGAAAGGTCTAACATCTGCTTAATTGAGACCACAGTTGATAATGATCAGGCTTGTCTGACAGTAACAAAACAATGAAATACACTGATCATATCAGGGTCATATCAACTTTTTCCAGTCGAGCCCTGTCCCTTCAAGAGGTTTAGAAGAGCAGCACATTTTACGAATGTCTATTTGAATTTGAACTTTTAATTTGTTAGAGGAAGAAATTTTCCCTTCTTCACTTGTTGTATAGAAACTTTTAATTAAGTTGCATCATACTTCAATAGAGGGAAAGTTTATAAAATTGGAGGAAAGGGTTAGGTAAAAACAAACGTTTCAGGTGAAAGGAGCGACAAGAAGGATCTAGTTCAGTTTATGGAAGAACACTCTTGCAGCATCATTTTTGCACGTGCAGTGTTATAAACCTTCATGTATTCCAGTGTGACATGTTTAAGCTAATATTATGCTAATGTTGCTGTGCGTGACACATGCGCTCTCGCACCCCGCCCTTTCTGTAGAGCTGGGACTGCTGTTAGCAGCCTGCAGCATGCTGGAGTGTTTGACGTCAACCAGTCTGCTCAGTATTCAGCTCCATGAAATGGGTCACAGCTTCTGACGATAAACCAGCTGCACTGCTCCGCTCAGCTCTGCCTGCATCTCACATCTCACATCTCACCTTCGCAGCAACATCAGACAGTAAACATACTTGTAATAAACCCACAGTGTCACGCTGCTTTACCTACCATTTGATTCTAGCCGCACCTGCTGCTACCTGCATTGCAGTAATTAAACAGTTCGACTACATGAGCTCACATACACGCTGTTACATCTGATCTGTTCTTTTCAGTTGGAATTTACACTGTGTTAATTGGTTAAACTTGATTCCTGCAGGTATTTAAACTGCAATCTCCTGCAGCTTTTCTTTTGCATACAGTCAAAAAAAAAACATCCTACAGTCTAGATTCTTCATCGTCTTCATTATTTTCAGCATTTTGCCTTTTGAGAGAAAGAGTGACAGTGGCATGCAGCAAAGTTTGCTGGCCAGTGTGATCACATTTTATGATGTACCTCCTATCAGACCTCTAGACGCCCACAAACCCTCAATTTTGAAACTAAAACAATTCATCATTGTACTGAAAAAAGCAAAACCTTCTACCTTTCTAAATCTGATTGCTGATTCACACTTTCAGTTGCCAGTTTGTTAGCTAGAACTACTAAAACTCGGTCTGTCCACCTTATTTATGAGCATTTGCTCAAAGATCCCCAGTTCGAGATCAGGAGGAGACACAAACCCACCCTCAGGGGGTCACAAGCTAGTGTACCTCTAGTGCTGGTCCCAAGCCCGGATAAATGGGAGGGTTTTCAGGAAGGGCATAAAATCTGTGCCAAATCAAGTATGCGGATCCATCCGCTGTGGCAACCCCTTGGGAAATAAGGGAGCAGCAGAAAGTACCTCTCACCTATTAATGTTAGAGCTGGATATTTGGTTTCGTCTGGTTTTGGTTTTTTGGACAAAACAACAACAAAAAAAAAAAAAAGATCATTTTTGAGGAAATTGTGTTTTCACCATTCTCGGAACACAATGAAATTATGCATTAAAAAAAGACAAATTTGTTGACAATTAAAAGTTACATAATGAAAGATGTGGCGTTTTGTTATAGTTATAGTGTGGTCAGTTTGAATTTGACTGACATTGTTTAATAGATTATTTTACATTAACTGCAAAGGATCATGTTGAGGAAGAGGGGTTTGGGACACCCTCAGTCTCTTGCTCTCTCACACACTGCTCATTGTGTTGTGTCCTTTGCATGTGTGTGTGAACTCACATCACCTCCAGCCCCATTATGTAAGCCAGATTTTTTTTTATCTCTTATTTATTTGTTTTGCAATACATTTTTGCTGTTTATGTAACTGTTTTGAATTATGGAAAAACGGTGGGGGTGGAGAGCTAAGTGAGCGTGATCGTCTGCCCCTGTAGCCGTCAGGCTCCATGATGCCGTCCCATTGATGGTGAACTAACTAAGCATGAAATTGTTTGTCTGTTGTTTTCGTTTTTTTTTTTTTGTTTGTTTTTTTGATACAGTGAAGAGTATTAAAAATAACCACCGGTGTCCAAGTTGACAAAGACATCATCATATCTAAGAAGCTGTTCTTTATTTCTGTGCTAGAAACACTCACTATTAGCAAGTCTCCAAACAAGGACAAATGGGTCTTTTGCTGGAGAAGACTTGAGAATGAGGGAGATGGGATGAGAAAAAGAAAACATGGGTGAAAGTGATATTAACTCATAAAAAAAAAAAAATACGCTGGCTGAGGGATCGCAGGCACGCATGTTGGCTCAGTGTGATTTGGCTGCAGCTTTCAGTTGGTTTTTAATGAAAGGCAGACGTGAACTTGCCATCATTTTGTGTCTATTTGTGCAAGTTCGTTGTCTTTTTTTTTTTTTTTTCCTCTAAAGATTAAAATCTGAGTTTTAGTCATTCTACCGACAACCAATCAGAGAACAGCACCGATTACCTCATGTCAGTCTCCAGGGGAGGTTACCTCATACAAAGGTCCATTTCGTAAATGTGCAAATATGTGGATCACATATTACATTATACAAAACTTGCATGAAGACACGAATCACAGTGTATTACCCACTTTTGTTCTGGGCATTATCTATTTATAGTTTACCCATTTCAGCATGTCGGTCACCACAGCCATACTGTATGTAGCCACAAAGTGCCTAAACTCTTCCCGTTTTTACAGTCACAGGGCATACGGGCTTTTTGCAGAAACTGTGGGACGACAGCAGGATTTCTGTGTGCCATTACCAAATTTACAAACCTAAATGGCTGAAATTACCTCTAATCTACCTAACCCCTGATGTTTTGCTTTATGCAGATTTTGGATTTGGCAACTTTTTCCAGCCTGGGGAGCCTCTGGCCACATGGTGTGGCAGCCCGCCCTATGCTGCTCCAGAGGTCTTTGAGGGACAACAGTATGAAGGCCCACAGCTGGACATCTGGGTAAAATGACTGCATAAAGAAGACAAATGTTCCACTTTCTTTTTAATAATTCTTTGTAACAGCATACTCATGTATTGAATTTACTTGTAATATCTTCTCAGCTCTGTCAGCTTTTAAGCACCATTTGCTTTAGTAAGCTCCATGAAATCATCTGATGCAACTCACTTCTGAAAATGTGATGTATTTGTATATCAATAGAAACAAAGTTTTGATTTAATACTGTCAGCAGGTTTGGTCCCTGTCATGTGGCTCTGTGGTTGTGTGGAATGTGATTTCCCAAACACAAGCCTCCTATATATTGCAATCGTTTACCATAGATTTATGTGTCAATTTGGACGTGGGCTGATGCTTTAGCGGCACATGCTGGTCTGAGTGCAAATGATTGTAAGAATTGTTCACATTCATATACCTCAGATTGATTAATCTACTGATTATTCCTCGCTTCTACCCTGACCTTGTTTTCTTGTGTGTGCATCTTTTCATGTTTCCAGAGTATGGGGGTGGTGCTTTATGTGCTGGTGTGTGGTGCATTGCCCTTTGATGGGCCCACTCTGCCTGTGCTCCGACAGAGAGTCCTGGAGGGAAGGTTTCGCATCCCCTACTTCATGACTGAAGGTAAGGACAGATGAGCTCACTTTTTCCTGTAAACACAGATGCATGCAGTGTATTTGTGAAAGACATTCTAGTCTCCTATACCACAATATATGACAAAAAAAATGTCATTAAAGTTCCTGGTAGGAACACTGACGCACAGACGAATAGATCACGCTTTCCTATTTGAGTCACTCTTGTGGCTATAACCAGTCAAGAGGTCAGTGAACATTACGCTGATTTGAAGGGGATACAGTATGGAGCACTGCAAAATGTGCCGGTGTGCATGTGCATGTGCATGTGCGTGTGCGTGTGCGAGCACGCAGGCTGCAGAGTGAGTCAGTTCGGCTAACTGTCTCAAGCAGCCCTGCTGTTCGCGGCTGTGCTAGCTGGCTGGCTGCAGATTAAGTCCAGAGCTGGAGCTGTTTATGTAACCTGGGGAAGAGCCAGTGAAGCCCTCCAGCAGCTTGCCTGTCTGTCCCTCTGTCTGTTAGTATATCTGCCTGACTCATACCCTCTGTCTGTGAGACAGCTTCCTGTCCGTCTGTGGCCCTGTCTGTTTCTCTGGTCTTGTTTCTCTGTGTCCCATCTGCACGTCTGAAGCAACTTCTCCGCGGGGGGGGTGTGGTTAGAGAGTCTACCAGATTTTTTTTTTTTCTTTCCGTGCAGGACCTTGAAACAATTAAGACATACGGGGAATGTAGGAGTGTAATGTCAGCTCCCTGGCCAGACTGACACTCGAACCCGCCTACCCACCCCCAGTCCAGCCCCTATTCTGCGAACAAGAAGAACATAGTGTGCTGATTTCTTTATCCAGAAATGGCCCATCTTATTTCCTCCAGTTGCTCGGACTGGCCGACACTATAGTACACAGCACAGGCTTGGACCACACAATAGAATATCTGAGCACTGTGAATGCTATGATCTACCCCAGTTTTACTGTAGAAAATGTCATCTTTTTAAGAATTGTTGGCCTGCTCTGTGTATATATATGAAAAACTTTACTTTAAATATTGTTTGAGTTGCATGCTCTTTGGTCAACAGGAAAAAATCTGTAAAGAAAAAGAGTAGGGGGGGAAAGACCCTCCAAACTAAGGCCATCCTTAGGTTTAAATGTCTTTAATATGTGTTCTAGCTGCCTATGTGTAGCTGCCTGCCTATCTTCAGGGCATAGTAACAGCAAGGAGAGGAATGTATGTATGCACGCTGAGGTAATTACCAAAGGAATCTGTAATCTTTCCTTATGTTCAGTCATGTTTGATGGTTAAAATTTTAGGTTGTTTTGTTTTTAAGCTACTGTGGGATAAAAATCAATGAAATATAAAACAAAGTCTCATTACTTGCTCTTAAACACAGTGCAGTTCCTCTTTATTGGAGACTCAGTGCAACTCTACAACACTCTAGAACTGCAAGCGTTAACTGGGATCGTTCTGTGGTTAAGTTATGGTGGTCTAAGGTACTGGGTAAGAACAGACTGTCAGTCAATCAGGCAGCCAGCTACATGGGTAGGCAGTCTCGACCCCTTTACACAGTCTAACCTTTCCTGGTGGTTAGTAGAAGCTCAGCTTCAACTGTTGCTATAAACAGGGCTGTAGCAACAAGCAGAGACTCAGACAAATTGCAGTGTGTTGTGCCTTATTGTATTCAAAAGGAATTTGTGACTTAGCAGCTGCACAAGCTGCTAAGAGGCCACAGCATGAAGTAAAAGTGCACTGAAGGACGTGCTGGTTATGCGCATAACAAGGAGAAAATTGACTTGGCTGCACTACCAGGCACGAGGTAGAAAAATGTGATGTAAGCAGACGTTAGTAGATCAGCAGGGCAACTGAGAAGAATGTGCAGCAGGGAGTTAATGTTGGGAGACAGGTCCTTGGGCTCTCTGTTTATGAACTGCTGGGGTCTCTCTCCTCATTCTGTAAGAGAAAACAGGATATCTGCTGTTTGTGCCAGAGAATAAGGCAAGAAGGCGACACACAGAAGGTTGCATTTTAGAAAATCAAATTGTCTTTGAAAACATTTTTATTTGTGTCTGAGATGCTTGTTTGCTGTGGTTCTAAGGATAATATGATAACTGCGCTTGAGAACGTGAAATACTTTAGTCATTACGGACAGCACATGAGTCATGCTTTGTTTTAAGATTTTTTGAAATGCAAATATAAATAATGACCAACAGCAAGGCTTATTTCTTGAAAGATTACCTGTTTTGCTTTAAGACCACTGCAGTAGAGTAAATGGGTAATGTTGCTGTGTGGCAGGCAGGAATGCACTTCAGGCAGTAGGGGTGCAGGCAGGCCAAACCAGCACAGCCAGGAGAGCTGTAATCCTGTTAAGAACCCAGCTGTGTCTGACGTCAAACTCATCTAGCCTCTAACTAGAGGTGAGGCGTTCTCATTAGGAGGGAAGGAAAAGTAGAAAGGAGTGTAGTCATGCTGTTCAGAAGTGACGGCAGGAGAACCTAAGAAAAGAGCTTAGCAGATTTTAAGCTCTCAAAGTGTTATTTCTGCCCCACTTCATCTGGGCTACTTTGATAAGAACATGACGCTTTGTGGCTTTGTTTGCGTCACTACATTTACAAGAAGTGCTCAAACATAAAGAACATTTTCTGATCTAAAAAAAAATAATAAATCCTGTATGATTGCTCTTTCCACCCCTTGCAGACTGTGAGCACCTGATCCGTAGAATGTTGGTCCTCGACCCATCAAAGCGTCTCTCTGTGGCCCAGATTAAGGAGCACAAGTGGATGACTCTGGATGTTCCAATACAGAGGCCAGTCCTGTACCAACAGCCTCTGCCTTCTGAGGGCGAGGCAGGTGTAGGAGAATACAGCGAACAGGTCCTCCGGTTGATGCACAGCCTTGGCATTGACCAGCACAAGACTATAGAGGTGAGGACGGAGCGTGAAGGAGGAGATGCTGGGTTTTGTTTTTTTTGTTTTTTTATTATTGTTATTGAACAGTGGTGTAGAGGTGTGAGGTTTAAAGGTCAAATCTTTAGACTGTGGAGGAGATGATAACAAGATGATGATGATAGTGGACAATAGATTAGCATAATTTCAAATTGGCAGGGAACAGAAGTATTTCACATGATAAAGGTCAGTGTCCTACAGTAAACTATATATAAACAGATATAAGTTGGAAAAAATGTAAGTTCCTCAATGTTGTGGATGTAGGGAAAGATATATTACTGAGTCCATAATTGGGCATTTCGGGCAGTCGCCTGCCTTGACTAACTCTGTAATCTAATTGCAGACCTCTCTTCAAGTATATCTCTTGCTAAGTAAGAAATGGGCCTGCCTGATGCCAAGATAAATTAACATCAGGGCAGGCCAGGATTGCTTCATTGGTGTAAAGGACATACACACTTCTGATCTGATTTTCCACTATTCAGCAATCACAGTATATGTTAAATATTGTACAGCCCTGATTGTAAAAATCTATATTTTTTTTTTACTCTCAAGGAACAGATCTAAACCATTTTTCAATCTACTAAATCTAACAGTGAAGAGACGGAAACTTATCTGCACTGCTGTATATTATGTATGCTGCCCTACCTTCTACCTTATTCTCTGCATTGTTCTTTTATCAACACTGTGCTCTTCAGCTGCTGCAATAACCCAGTTTCACACAGGGATAATTAAAGAATTATCTCACCATATCTTAAGAGCTGTCACAGTCAAGTCATCCTCATAACTTCAGTCACAGACACTACCATTTATATTGTTTGTCATCCTCCAGTCTCTGCAGAACAAAAGCTACAACCACTTTGCTGCTATCTATTACCTGCTGGTGGAGCGGCTAAAGGCCCATCGCTGCAGCTTCCCAGTCGAACAGAGGCTCGACGCCCGCCAGCGACGACCCAGCACCATCGCCGAACAGACTGTCGTCAAGGTAACTTCAGGGCATTGAGGTGTTTCTGAATAATGTGCTTAAATTATTTTCCACACCTCCCTGATCAAAGCTCTGTTATTCACACCTGCACCCAGGAACAAACGGAAAGACATGGCCCATCCATTTGCTTGTCCATGTCTTCATGTGCTCTCTTGCAGTCTTTTCTACCCACCCTTGATCTTAATGCCTCTCCCTCAGCTGCATTATTCATATTTTTCTTTTCTTTGCCTGCTGCCTCTTCTTACCAACACTGTGCAGTTCCTCTCTCATTTCTATCACAACATAGGGACTCACTTTCCTGTCTGGCACTGTAAAGCCAGAAATTATCGCAGCTCATATTTGTCCCAGTTACATGAAGGGTATTGTTATGAACTGGGCTTAAATTAAGGGGTTTTGATGTCATTTCAAAGACTTGTCTTTATTTTTCTCTCTCTCCACAGTCGACCAGTGTTTCAGCCCAGGTCGGTTTGCTCCAGCAGAGCGGTCGTTTGTTGCGTTCCTCTGCTGTGCCTCAAGCCTCCTCTGATGCTTTCGCCTTCGCCCAGACTGCATCTCCCCTGGAGCAGAATTTCATGGTGGAGGATGTCGGCACACCCAAAGTAGGTGCAATACTAGTAAAAACAGGTCGTGGCTCCGTGAACAGGGATGCATTTTCGTTTGCGTGTCTCCCTGTTTGTTTTCTGTCTTCACATTACAGCTCACTCACATGAGACGACTTAGTGGCGGAATTTGTAGTTATTACGGTCATTATCAGCTTCCGCAAGTATCATCCTGATAAGCTTTCCATGCTTTGATGAGCATACCCGCTCAGTGTAAATCAGAAATGTCTCTCCACACCTCTGTGTGTGTGTGTGTGTGTGCGCGCGCGCACACCAGACTCCTTTGAAGTTTTGAGCGTCGGCAGCCTGGCAGTGTTAGGGCTAGGTGATTCAAAGAATTTTATTTTCAGTTACAATTTTGGCTTCCAGTGACTATGGAAAAAAATAAGATACCTGTATGATTATTGTGCTGCATTTATTTTTAATAATAATAATAATAAAGTTTATTTGTATGGTACTTATCAAAACCATCATTACAAAAGGGCTTCACAGAACAGTTTACATAACAATTAAAATAGGCCACGAGAAGACTCACGTGCAGCATCCAAATGAGAGTAAGATACAGTTTGATTCCATTGTAATGAGTAAATTAAAATTAACATAAAAATCTAGAAGAATAAGATGGAGTTGAGCAACAAATGTCAAAAAATATAAAGTCTATACTAAAATTGACAAAAGAGCCTTACAATATAAGTGAGTCTTTAGCAGTGATTTAAAAGAAGACACTGATGAGGCGAGCTGGGTTTCCTCAGGCAGGTCACATCCGAGGAGCCCTTCGCCTTTTGTCTTTAAGCGTTAGGTGGGAACAGTTAACTGGTTTCTGCGTGAGGATCTGAGGCTGCACACTGGTTGGTACGAGAACAGCAGTTTTTTTTTTTTTTTGCTTTATTTATTTTTTTTAGCAGTGTTGTGGCTCCTGTTATAAATCCAGATCACCCCTTTTCTTTTCTGTAAAGCGATGTGCTTTGATCCCCTTCCTAAAAGGCCAGACTTACTCACAGTTTAGTTCAGCTTGAGTCAGGATGATGGAAAAAGAGTCTTTGGTCAATAAAGATCTATCCAAAAGAAGTTCTAACAAGGTTTCCATACCTGTGGAAACCCTGTGTTGCTCTCCAGTGCCTTCTATGCAGGTCTCCCAAGGCCTGCAACTCTGCCTGGGCCTCTCGTTACCCAGGTCTGCTATGAGGGGCCACCAGTTACCCTTGTGAGAAGAGATTCACAGTCAAAAACCCCCCACACCACCACCTATTTTTTCGCATTTTTTTTTACTGGGTTTTTAATAAGATTATATGTAAAGAAAAGTACAGTTTTCATTGCAGTTATTGAGTAATCATGTCAGATAATTGATGCTACCACTGACCATAAATAACCGAGATTCTGATTATTGCCATTAACGAGCTGCCAGAGTGCAGCTGACTTGTCCTCTTATGTAAGCACTCAACCAGCACTCACATCAGACAGGACAGCTGCTTGTCCTGCAAGGCTCCGAGACAGGAATACACAGAGACACACACACACACACACACACACACACACACACACACACACACTGTGCTCTCCGTTTTTCTTTGTTCATCTGAGCTAACCAGCGGCATTTTCCTACATGCCTGTTGTTAGGCTGACTCCCTAATACAGAACACAGACACCAGTGGTCTGACTCGACAGCCTCACACCTGTGGGGCTGCAGACACACTCTACTACACACACACACACACACACACACACACAACATACACACAGTACCATTCTTTAAAGTTTTTTTTCCATCCCACTCACACTCCCGGCTCCAATAAAGAATGATTTGTACGCTGTTTCGTGTGTGTGTGTGTGTGTGAGAATGAGTTTGTGGTAAGCAGAACAGGGCAGAGAGTCAGAGTGCGTGTTATCTGCGTGAATGGAGTCCGGTTATGTAAGCGGTCCTGTGATGGTGATGTGACCTAATGCAGAGCTGAGTGAACACACATGGACAGGAAGCTGCTGCACTGCTCGAGCGATCTCGCCGCCCAGACTTCCTACCCATCCGCCGACAGCTCATCTTTTCTTTTTTAGCTTTTGCCTTTCTTTATCTTCCTCTGTTTCTGGTTCACACTTTTCTTTTCCAGGTAGCTTCAAGTCTCTTGCCTCTTCATCATACCTAAATGTTTCCTTTCCCCTGTGACCCCC